>JANAVB010004800.1:10230975-10373475 GCA_029216955.1 Iris pallida
TTTGGGGATTGAGGCAGGAGAGATTGTTTGCCAAATTGCCGAAGTACGAGTTCTTTTAGACCGAGTGGAGTTTCTCGGCCATGTAGTCACTGGAGATGGAATCTCGGTGGATCCCAGGAAGATTGCTGCAGTTGAGAGTGAAGGCTCCGACGTCAGTTTCAGAGATCAGGAGCTTTCTGGTTTAGCAGGCTATTATAGAAAGTTCGTCCAGGACTTTATAGGATAGCTGAACCCATGACGAAGCTAACGCGGAAGGACGCAGATGTACATCTGGTCAGAGGACTGCCAGAAGCATTTGAGGAGCTGAAGAGAGGCTGACGACCGCTCAGTTCTGACTTTACCTTCAGGTTCTGGAGGTTCACCATATACAGTGATGCTTCTGGGAGGAGGGGCTAGGATGTGTCCTACGCAGCATGGGAAGTGATTGCTTATGCATCTAGCAATTGCGGATCATGAGCGAATTATCCTACCCATGACCTCGGTTAGCTGCGGTGATCTTTGCACTCAAGTTATGGAAACATTATTATACGGAGAGCGTGTGGAAATCTTTACTGACCACAAAAAGCTTGAAGTATGTGTTCACGCAGAAAGAGCTGAACATGAGGCAAAGACGATGGTTGGAGTTGATGAAGGACTTCGACATCGATTTACAGTATCACCTCGGAAAGGCAAATGTGGTGGCGGATGCGCTGAGCAGGCATCCGATGGCATGGTATCTGATGATAGATCGACATTTGCGGGAGGATCTGGAGAAGCTCGGTATCGAGCTAGTTCGACCAGGATCAGTGATACAGATGATGGCGCTTGACATTCAGTCAGGTTTGATGGAGCAGATCCGGGAGGCACAGTCTACAGATGGAGCCTTCGCAGACTTCGACCCCAGGCATTAGCTGGATTACTGGATGACTTCACTATAGCAGATGATGGATCCCTGAGGCATGGCAGCCGATGTGCGGCCGAAGGGGAGAGCTGGTAGAGGAAGTCTTGCAGGAGGCGCACGATCGAGATATTTATTCACCCTGGTGCTAACAAGATGTACCGTGACTTGCGGAACATCTTTGGTGGCACGGGATGAAGAGGGATGTATCACGTTCATCTCGAGATGCCTAGTTTGCCAGCAGGTCAAGACGGAGCGCCAGAGGCCAGCTGATTGTTGCAGCCATTACCCATTCCCGAGTGGAAGTGGGAAAATATTACGAGGACTTCGTTTCAGGGCTTCCTCGTTCCCAAGGAGGGAAGGATGCCATCTGGGTCATCGTAGATAGGCTGACGAAGTGTGCGCACTTCTACCCTTCAAGGTGGGGCTTTCCACCGAGAAGTTGGCGGAGCTATACATGCAGCAGATAGTTTGCCTATACGGAGTGCCGGTGAGCGTCGTGTCAGACAGAGACAGCAGATTTACATCCCACTACGGAGGAGCTTACAGGAGGAGTTGGGCAGCAGGCTCAAGTTCAGTACGCGTACCACCCGCAGACAGATGGACAGTCGGAGAGGACGATACAGACACTGGAGGATAGCTGAGGACCTGTGCTGGACTTCAGAGGATCATGGGAGAGCCATCTGCACTTGGTAGAGTTTTATACAACAACAGCTACCAGGCCAGTATTGGTATGTCTCCTTTCGAGGGCTTATGGACGACGATGCCGCACACGCTCTTTTGGGATGATGTCGGAGACAGAGTTATGCTTGGGCCAGAGATGATCACGGATACAGCAGGAAAAGTCGGGATGATCAGAGACAGGCTCAGAGTAGCTCAGGCATACAGAAATACTGGGCTGATGCTAGTCGCAGAACGATGGAGTTCGTAGACGATGATATGGTGCTAGTGAAGATATCACCTACTAGAGGGACGATCCGGTTCGGACGGAGGGAAGCTGAGCCCCAGATACATCGGGCCATTCGAGATACTTGGCAGGATCGGAGAGGTAGCTTACAGGGTTGCACTTCCATCCAACCTAGCAGGAGTTTACGATGTCTTTCACGTATCTCAGCTGAGGAGATATGTTCCAGACCCAGTCATGTGCTAGACATCAGAGTTGGAGGTCGGACCGAGCCTTACAGTTTCTGAGCAACCAGTGGAGATATAGACAGGAGAGAGAAGAGGCTGAGGAATAAGGTTATACCCCTAGTACGAGTAGCTTGGAGCCGTCACCCCAGGTGAATCTACTTGGGAGAGGGAGTCGGACATGAGGGAGAGATACCCTTACTTGTTCGATCCAACCGCTGCGAGGGAACCACCCGTTCCCGCTGACACCTTAGAGGTTAGTTTCGATCGCATCCTTAGTCATTTTGTTGCATTGCTTGCTATGTTAGAATATTGTAGGGTCTTCATCCTTGTGAATTTCGAGGACGAAATTTTCAAGGAGGGAAGACTTGTAAGCTCCTATTTTTCAAAATTTATTTAATTAGTGTTAATAAAATTTTTATGTCATTTATAGCCTTAAATAATTATTAGGAATTTTAGGAATTTTTCTAGAAATTTTAAATGATTTTTAAATGAATTTTTAATACAAAAATATTGATCTGTAATTTTCTAAAAAGTTTTAATATCATTTTGCAATTTTTTGAATTGTTTTTATATCAGTTTGTAATTAGTGAATTGTTTGAAATTGAGGAATGCAAATATTATTTTGCATTTGACCACTGTTAAAGCCTAGTTGCAATAACCTAATTCCTAAGGGCCCTAGTGCTAAACTACCCAAACCCCCCTTCCCGACCAGACTCTCTCTCTCTCCTCTCACCCACTCTCGTTGACCCCCCGACCGACGACTGCCCGACCGCCACGCCGCCCTGCCCCCGCCATTTTCGGCTGCCCCCGACCGCCTTAGCCCCTATATAAACCCCCCCGTGCACCCCCGACTGAACCCTAACCCTAAATCCTCTCCGCCACACCCCACGACCACCTTTCTCCCCCTTCTTCCCAAAACCCTAGCCGCAACTCCGGCGAGCCCCGTCCAGCCCCCACGACGAGCGCCACCGCCCGCAACCACCATCCTCCGACGCGCCTCGACGAGCTGAAGGCAGCGCCACCCGAGCGCCGCCTCGCCGACGTCTCCTCCGCCCGCCAGCATCCTCGAGATCCCCCTACATCGACCGGACACGTGAGTAGCAGTTACGAGACTGTGTCGTACGTGTCTCGTACACGTATATATGGTTCGCCGTGTCCTGGCGAACATTTTGGTAGAACTTGACACTAGAGAATCGAACCGTGCGTGTCGTGCTAGTATGGACACATAGATACCTGTGTCCTTAACTGTCCGGACACAGGACCGATTTTTTTTATTATATATAATGTAACCTAAACAGAAACAAAACTAACCTAAACTCTAACCCTAACACTGAGCTCGGGCTGACCCCCTGGCCAGCCCGACCCAACTCAAACCCGACCCCCCGCTGGGCCGAGTTCGAGCCCCCCCTGCTGTTGTTTCTTTTCTTTTCTTTTCCTTTTCCTTTTCCTTTTTCTTTTGTTTTTATATATAATTATATATATATATGTATACATATATTTATATATATGTATATATGTATTATTATAACATACTATTTTATTATATATATATTATATATATATATATATATAATATATATCTATATATATATATATATATATATATATATATTAGAATATATATGCTGTTATATATATATATATATATATATATATATATATATATATATATATATATATATATATATATATTATATATATATAAATATAGATATAATATATAGTATATACATACTATTTTATGTATATATATGCTGTTATATATATATATATATATTTTTTTTTTATGTTGTTAATATAATATATATATATATAATATATATATTTTTTTTTTTATGTTGTATATATCTATATTATATATATATATATATAATATAATATATATATATATTTAATATATATATTATATATATAAAATATAAAATATAATAATATATAATATATATTATATATATATAATATATATATATATAATATATATATATAGATATATATATATATATAATATATATATATATATATACTTCGTTTTAGTACTTTATAAATATAAATATGTATGTATGTATATATATGTATTTATGTACATATATGTATATGTATATATTTTCTTGTGTGTATATTTCATGGTTAGTAAATATTATATATATATTTGTATTTATATACATATATGTATATATATATATTTTTATGTGTATATATATATATATATTATTATGTATACACTTTTTAATTAAATATTTCCTTATATATATATACGTATTTGTATATATATATGCTTTATAAATTAAGTATTTTCCTTATAAATATATATATATGTACTTTTAAACACATGTATGTATATTTTCACTATGCATAATTTTACCATATTAAAATAATAATATTTATTCTGCACTATTACCAAATTGTATTTTTAGTGTATTTAAATTACTGCAACCATTTGGTGTCCAAGCCTAGCATGGGTATTTGGGCTCAAATGTGTTTTCACACATTCAAGGCCTGTACAAGTCATATTGGACTTGATTCATGGCCTTGGGTCCTGTATTTGAACTTTGGTTCAAATTATATACATGGACAAAATACGCAGATAATTAATTATTGTGTGCAATGCTGTTTTTGATTTTCTAAAAATACTTAAAGTACTGCTAAAATTATGAAAAAATAGTATTTAGATACTATGTTAAGTTAGCTAATTTAGTATAATTTTTGTAGTATTTAATTTACTAATTTGCCACTAGTTTGGCATATGAAACCAAAATTCATTTTCTGTATACTTAGGAAAACTGATTTTTATAAAATATTTGTACTGGTTAATAAATTCCAGAAAAATTATAATAAATTTCTATGATTAACAAGGATCACTTTAGTACTTTACTTTAAGAAAAACCAGGCTTTTTGTCTATCTCTAAAATTGTTAGAACACAATGGTCTTTTGATTTATTTATTGATTAATTACGACTTGTAGCTTTTTGGGTTATTTTGAGTTTTAGCCGTGTTGAACCCCACCCCTCACTAGTGTAAAGACCCTAGAAAGTTAGTTAAAGTAGTGTGTCACCCCACATTGGTCTCCTGTGCCAAAGTCATCATTTTTGGCTAGGTGCCCAGTCACAAGTCGTGTTTCACCAATTAGTGTCCTAGTGTTTTAGCTTAGTGTAAAAACTAAGTTATTGTATTTACTTCTACAGTGACGAGTTACCGGACATCCATAGCACTTTTATCGCAGCTTGTTTTACTTTGCTTTGCTAGAGGCAAGTACTTTCTACGAACTTTACATATTGTCACATAAATGAACTGCAAAACCCCACCATGTTGAATGCTGATCCTTGGGGTAGCAAGTCAGAATCTCTACATGTTGTACTTCCAGTTACTACCATGCTTAGAACAGTTTTTATGTATCTCTCACATGATAGAACATGGGTTATGGGAAAACTGATAGTAGTGTACGTGATCATATCCCCCTCTACAGTACCGAGCAAAGTTTTATTTTATATGTTACTGCGCCGTAGGCCTTTATCTCAAAGCTGTATTTGTGCGTATGTACATCTACCGCCTTTACACTTGTACGTATGTACATTTCATTATGTGCCCCAGCACATTGTACATCTATTGACCGATCACGTACCTGCTACAGTTTTAAACATTACATATACATCTGTCTCTATGACATATGTGTCCTTGCCATGATAGACTATGTGATGCCATATTTTTCAGTTATTCCTCTCATGTTCATTTTCATGTCTCATATGCTAGTTTGTTAGATTTAGTACTTGCTCCCGTCCTGACAGGATAACGTTGTAGGTGTCCTTACTGAGGAGGAGTTACTCTGCGACACATATTATGGGATTACTGTCGAGGACCCGGCTCTGCTTTACGAGGATGTTCCTGCGGAGAACCTCGCCTAGTTGTCTTTTGTTTACTTAGACTTTTGAGAGTAGTCATGTATTAGACTATACATTTTGTAACTGGACATGTATCCAGTCTTACATTTCAGTTCACTTGTACTTGGACATTTTACTATATACGACGACTTTTGTGTTTGGAGCATTGATGACTTTATTTCACTTATAGAACTGTTAGCACATTTAGTCTTATCCTGTTGTCTTTAGAACAGCTTACTACGTTTTATCTCAACGTAGGCTGGGCATGACTCGGCCTGGCCCAACAATTTGGGTAGCGGGTCGTGACAACAAACACCCCCCACCCCGCGCAATTTCTGCCAGTCGGTCTGGCAGAAAAGTCCTATTTGTGAAAATTTTCGAAACTTGTGCTGGTCAGTGCAATTTCACTAAAAATGGGTATGCTACATGAAATTTTCTAATTTTAATTTGATATACTCAACTATTCAAGTTTTTCAACTTAATACCCTAAACTTTAATATTAGACAAGATAAACACTCAAATATAATTGTACAACTTATATTCTAACAGTGTTAACAAAAAAAATCTAAATGACAAAATACCCCTTCATTCGTGGTCACTTCAAATACCACCAGAGGGGGAGGGGAGGGGGCAATTTGGTCAAAAAATTACTATTTATTTTTGTTGAAATGGAAAAATTAACCTCTAATTAACCGAGGTAGGGTATTGACTTGAAAATATTTAATAGTTGAGAATAATTATTGATATCATATTAAAGTTTAGGTATCAAATTGAAAACTTGATTAGTTGAGGGGATAAATTTGAAATTACGCAAAAAAATGTTGAAGGTACCATAGTTATTAAAAGAAACTATAAGATGTGCCCTGCACCTTAAATCATTTTTCTTTCTTTCTTTCTAATCTTATCAAAAAATAATTTAAATATTAAAATTAAAACTAAAGTTTATTGTATATATATTTATATTTTAATTAAAATTTGTAAAATTTTAATTTTAATTTTAATTTTAATTTGTTATGGATAAATATTCTTATGATATTGTTTAAAAATAGTTCAAATATATAAATATATTTAAATTATATTTGTTAAACAATTAAAATATTTTTTGATATTTTTTCCTCTAAATTTAGTTATTAAATAATTTTAAATTTAGTTTTTAAATATATATTTGTATGGACTAAAAGAGAGAGATTTAATTTTATCTGTAATTTTTAAAGAATTGGTGGATGAGGAAGTTTAATTTTATTTTGTGTAATTTTGTAAAATAAAATAACCCATGATATATATACGGTTTAGAGGGCTAAATCTTGAACCGGTTTGAAGCCGGTTATACAGAGGAAGATAAAAATGTCAAATCCCAAAAAGAAAAGAAAAAAATAGTAAAGTGGTGGCAGTGTGAACAGGCAGTATCCGGTCACCCACTTCCCCAATCCTGTGTCGAAAGCCCTAAAAATTCCCGGCTTCCCCCCCATTCCTTCTTCATCTTCACTTCAAATTTCAAATCCTCTCTCTCTCTCTCTCTGCGTGTGTGTGCGCTTTGTAGCCATGGGCGGATCTCAGAGCCGAAACGGTCCTGATCTCTCGGGCTCCGAATCCGAACCCGAATCCGAAGTAGAAGAACGACAAGAAGAAGAAGAGGAGGAAGAAGAAGACTACCATTCCCCGATCTCCACCACCAGCGCCACCGCTACCCCGTCCTCCTCCACCAGGAAGAAAACCCTAACCCCCTCCTCCCTCGACGCCATCGACACCAAGCTCAAATCCCTCAAGCTCAAGTACTCCTCCAAACCCCCCTCCACCACAAACCCTAGCTCTAACTCTGTCAAGCTCTACCTCCACGTCGGCGGCAACTCCCCCAACGCCAAATGGATCACCTCCGACAGGCACACCTCCTACTCCTTCGTCAACACCAACACGGAGAAAGAAGAAGACTCCGGCGACGACGATGGCGACGAGGAGGAGTGCTCTGCGGCGTGGTTCTTGATCGTCGGATCGAGGGTCCGGGCCAGGGTGGGCCCCCTCCTGCAGCTGAAATCCTTCCCCGACCAGCGCCGCGTTGACTTCGTCGCTGACGGTGTCTGGGCCATGAAGTTCCCCTCCGCGGAGGCCTACAAGAAGTTCCACGAGGAGTACAAGAGGTGCCTCTTCATGAACACCTACGCCCTCGAGGACACTGCCGAAAACCGGCTCAAGGTCTTCGGGAAGGACTTTGCCGCGTGGGCCCAGCCGGAGTCCGCCGACGACATGATGTGGAGGACGCCGAAGAATGGCTGGAGAAGACGCCCCCTCCCCCTCCCAAGAACAACAAGGCGATGCTCGAGGAGTTCGAGGAGGAGGCTGCCGAGGCCGGCATCCAGAGCCTCGCCCTCGGCGCTCTCGACAACAGCTTCCTGGTCAGCGGCTCCGGCATCCAGGTCGTGAAGAACTTCTCCCACGGAGTCCATGGGAAGGGCGTTTCCGTCAAGTTCTCCGACCACCATTCCAGTTATTCCACCCCCAAGAAGGCTCTACTCATGAAGGCTGAGACCAACATGCTTCTGATGAGCCCGGCCAGCACCGGCAAACCCCATGCCACTGGGCTCCATCAGTTGGACATCGAGACGGGGAAGGTCGTGACGGAATGGAAGTTTGAGAAGGACGGGACTGACATCACAATGAGGGATATAACCAATGATAACAAGGGTGCACAGATGGACCCGTCAGGGTCGACTTTCTTGGGATTAGACGATAACCGCCTCTGCCAATGGGATATGAGGGACCGGAGAGGGATGGTCCAGAACATGACAAGCACGATGGAGTCGCCAGTTCTGAACTGGACGCAGGGGCACCAGTTCTCCAGAGGGACCAATTTCCAGTGCTTTGCAACGACCGGCGATGGGTCGGTTGCCGTGGGGTCGCTCGATGGGAAGATTAGGTTGTATTCCAAGACTTCGATGAGGATGGCGAAGACGGCATTCCCTGGGCTTGGGTCTCCGATCACTCACGTGGATGTGACCTTTGATGGGAAGTGGATTTTGGGTACCACAGATACCTATCTGGTCCTTATATGTACTATTTTTAAGGATAAGGATGGGAAGGAGAAGACTGGATTTAGTGGGAGGATGGGGAATCGGATCGCGGCTCCGAGACTGTTGAAACTTACTCCGTTGGATTCACATTTGGCCGGTTCAAACAATAAGTTTCGTGGAGGGCAGTTCTCGTGGGTAAGAATGCATTTCCCCTTTTATTTCAAGAATGCAATATGCCAAGTATAGAGCGATAACTTCATAATTTAGCATGCTCGAATAGTATCATAACATCACCTTACCCATGCTTATAATCCTTTTACTCTGTTGGGAGCAAATTACCAAAATGTGCTTATAGTCAATTCTTTTTAAACTATTATTTGTCTCCTGAAAGAAAGTCGGTGCATACATAGTGTAACTAGTAATGTTTCGTTAAACTTATTTTTCTGGTACGTATCAAATAAATAAATGTTTGATTGCAGTCTTACAATTTGAGTTCATTAGAATGGTTACATTTGAATTTATTATTTATTTTTATTTTGATTTCCGTAAAGTCAAGTTACATTTGTGATATATATGCAAGTGGAAATTTCCCTTTTCAGGATCACTTTTCTTATATATCTGATTTCATTTCATACTTCGTCTACTGCTTTTTATTCTGAAATTTCAGTTAGCTTTATGTTCCCCCCACTTCTCCATTGTTTGATAGTGCATAGTTTTTTGGGTTAATGAAATGAATGTGTTTAATTTGACACAAGCATGAATACTATACATATTTTCTCACTAATAGTTCTGGAATGAGAACGAACGCTACAAGGTTTTGACTCATTGCGAGTAGGCTTGGATTACACGCCATGGCTGATTTAGCATGAGAAGTAACAGGTGCTCAATTACACAAACTTTGTGAAAAATATGTATCTAGTCCTGTTGGTCCACTTAGGAACTAGATTCAGGTTGGCCGTTTTGCTATATGCATTTTTCCAAGGTGTGTTAATGATTTTACAATGCCTTCTTTGTTGCATGAGCCTGAACCGCAAGGTCAAAAGTTAGGTCTAACTACTTGGCAATGGCCTGTTGGGAATTTTCTTCACTGCCTTCGTGGAGTTTTTTCTTATTCCCTTTGGGGAGTTTCTCAGGGATGTCATCCTCCAATTATGTAGTCTTTTCCTCCCTTAGTTGTATTGTATGCTTACGGACCATGCTCAGAATAAAATGAAAAGAACAATGCTAATGAGGGTTGAGGTGATGTTTCTACCTCCCAACTTCAAGGTTTACTGCTTCAGATTACTTATGGGCCGAATAGGAATTACCACACAGGAGAACTCGGAAACACTCTATGATGGAGGACCAATATTGGGAAGAGATAGGACTAGCTGTTCGTGTCTTACAGATAGCAGAGTTGCTTTGTCAGTTGCAATATAACTATGGCATATTCTTGAAGGATTTCAATATGTATGGATATGCTTCGTATCCTTGCATAGACAACTACACGGTGAATGACGCCGAGGAGTCCATCTGGCCATGGATATACGTGTGTGCCTTTGCATGCGAGTCTCTTGTGTTTGCACGTGTGTATAGAGAAATTAGACTCTCTTCCCCCCCACCCCCCCACCCACACACTGTGAAAAATCAATGTTTTAAAAATCGGTTCATCTATTGACCCGGGAAGCTCAATCTACACGGGTAAGACTGGTTGAACCGTTTGGTTCAGTGTCGCTGACGTAATAATTATTTTAGATTAGGAAAATATATTTGTTATTTATAATACTTTTAAAGTGGCTTTGTTTTTGAAATTGACACAACCTCCCCTAATTTAATATAATTCACAACCTGTTACAAGTACGAATTTTGGATTCTCAACTATTTCGTGTTTAAACTTTGAACTAAAGATCAAATAATTATCAAATATCAGTTAATATTTCGTAATTGGAAACACGAACGCAACAAATCAAAAGATCATTATTTCCCTATTCAGTCCTAGTTAACAACATACCAACCACAATCCTTCACAACTACACAACAAAAATAAACTCAACAGTCCATTCAATAAATCAATTCAACAATTGATTTCAAAGTATTAAAAACATAATTCGTAAGGTCAAGGACTTGTTCTCCAATAATCGATCCTGTCTTCATCTGGGTCCCCTACGAGTACTTCAGGATATTCAGGAAATGAGCTCAAATTGTAGTTTTCTCAGTTTTCATTTGCATCCTTATTCCCATCATGGTGGATGATCTATCCTTAGAAGCCAGAAGTGGAAGCGGGTACGGAAGCGGGAGAACACGACTACTTAGAAGAGTCTAAAGTTGGGAGCGTAATGGGAGCGTGTGCTAATAAAAAAAAATTGTGTATATTAATTATTATTATCAAAACTTATAAATATCTTAATATTTATTAGAATTTATAAAGTTCAGTTTTAAGTTAAAGAGAGATCATTCGCATGTTGATTTTTTATGATGTCAAGGTAAATATCTTTAGTTTGTTGGTACTTTGATAAACGTGTATTACAAATCTTCTTTCTTTCCAAAATTTATGCCCTCTTTTAAAGTTATGGTCATATTATTGGAAGCGCTCATGTCGTCGGAGAAACACGCTCCCGTCGCCGGAGAAACGAGCTTCCATCATCGGGAAAGCGAGCTCCCAACAAGCTCTCAAGTAAGAACCGCCGAATCGAGGTTCTTAGTGAGATTCATTGACCTTTTAGGAGTTTCTGGCTTCTAAGGATCTATCATAGCGGAAGAAATGAAACTTCTATTGATGTGCTTCCATGCTGTAACTACCCCTCTTTGATAGATAAGTTAGGATCATCCACTATGGTTGTATGACTACAAGTCTACAAGAGACCAGCAAATCCTAATTATCCAACCAAAAACCAAAAAGACAAAGAAAACATCAGTCTTGACACGTACCTAATGAAGAGGTCAAGTCCTTCCTGGTGTATTCTGAGAGAATTACGTACTCCTGAGATCCCGGCATTGCTGCGTTGTTGCTGACCTAATAGCCAAAGAGAACAAACAGAGAATAGGATCAGAATACAGGTTTTTATTTATTAGAGGGCACATTCAATTCTGCTGCTCAATACCCACGAATTATGAAAGCCAATATAAAACTGAACAGTTTGGTTCTGCTGAACCTTTCCTGGTTCGAACTGTTGAACGATTCAAGACTGTTCGACGGTTCATACTATCAGACCAAACTGGAGATATGGTCGGGTCATGGTTCAACCAGTTTTTAAAACATTGGTGAAAATAGATGTGTCTGCATGAGAAGTTTTTGTTGTTATGTACATATTTTTCTGTGTTTGTGCACGCACATAGGCTTGTGCTTGCAGACACGCATAAGCCTGCATATATAGACGGCCAATCTAATCAAACAAAGAGATTAATCCGTATGGATTTCTTCTGGAGATTATGTAGCAAACATCTATGTGCACATTCTTGATGTCAAAAGATGTAGAGATTACTGTTAGAACTATCATCAACATGGATGAACATGTTATTCTTTAAGTTTGAAGTTTGACTCCTATTTTTGTACAGGTTACAGATTCACATACATATAGAGGCTTGGAAGGATCATATAATAAATAAAATAACTATTATTAAAACCGTTTTAACAGAGTAGTGATCTGATCCTCTTATTCATGTTCTGAAGTTAATTTGAAATGACTGTAAGAGTTACTTTCCACTCGGATGAATACCTTTCCCTCTTGACTTCGATGTTTTTAATATATGTCAATAACTATGAAGAAAAAAAAGCTATTAGTATATAAGAATTTGTCTTCTCCCGAAAGAGTTATAGCTGACATCATCTTATATACATCTTTGATGTATGAGGAAATGACTAAGGACAAGTGTGGACGTGGATGGACCTTTTCTTGTGTCAAACAATTTCCTCGCCAATTTTCATCAAGAGTCGTAAATTTCAAAGTTGGTGAACAAACATATTTTTAATTGTCAAATTTTGTATTGTCATTAATTTGTACTACACAAGGGAGATGCATTGACTTTTTTGTGTGCATTTTTAGCAAATATTACCCTTATCAAGAAAATCAAATTTAAGTATAAAGTTGAGGTAGATTGACTGTTGTCCTATAACAAATTTACCTACACATAAATAAGTTCATATATGATATAGTAACTAGTTTAGAATGATATTCTTATATGTCGTTTTAACAGAGGGTAAGAGGGTGACACATTCTTACAACTAAATTGATCTGAATAGTGGATGTTATATGCATGTACTATTTTCCTATTTTTGTGATCTTTTTCTTGTTCTAATTTTTTTTTCTACCCATTATCTGTCAGTCTAATAAAGACTCAAATTGATGCTGTACTTAAACCAAATATGTGAAGAAACACGTGTGTGCGTTTACCTTGCCCCCATGGGTTGGTGCGGTTGGTAAAGTCCAATTCATGTTATGTAGAGGTCGAGGGGCTTCATTTAATCTTTGACTTACTGGGGAGAGGGGCATTTGCATACTCCCCCAGGTAGCCGCTCAACTATGATTGTGCCCCTGGGTTTTCAAAAGATGAAAATGAAATAAAACATATATAGTACTAAGTCTGAAGCATCTTGCACCTAAAGTGTATGTTAATCACAAGAGGTAGTTGCTCTCTTAACCTGTGACTCAATTCATTATGAGGAACCAAGATTATAAAAGTCGCTAAGCACTAGTCAGGCGGGCATTGGATGCCTAGTTCCTAGCCCGCCTAATTCTAGGTGGTTTATAAAAATAAAAAACAAAATCCTGCTGAAAAATTCGGCAATTATCCGTAAAACCGAAAAATTTCCCGTTCCTTGCACTTATTAACTACTTAATATTATTTATTACTTACACTTACTATTTTTTTTATAATAGATGTACTTATCATATCTTTATAATAGGTAAAAATAAAATATTGAATCGAGGTACCCATTCCATGACATATATTAACTTACCATACATAGTCATGGGTCACTAGGCTGGCTCCTAGGCGGGCGCCAAGCGCCTAGGAGGCTGATTTTTAGAACAGTGTAAGGAACAGATCTGCACCTTGCCTTGTGCTTAGGATGCCAACGATTTAAATAGTTTAGTTGAAAATTTTAAATTTATTTGACGGAGAACATTAGGCCATTAATTTTTTTATGTAAGGTAAACTTGTTGTCTTATGCTGGATTGTGGTGCTAATATTGAAATTAGTTCCATGAAACTCTATGTTACACAAATGCGAACATGATTAGGATAAGCACACGATAAAGATGCTGGATACGGACGTTTTCAAATAGGTAAATAAGTAGTCATCAAGGATGTGTGGGAATACGCAACATGGAGACCGACACCATTTTTCCAGCGTACAACATAGATGAATTTTCTTTTTTTTACATAATAGTTGAATACATGCACTTGCTGATTAAACCACTGCATCCTTTTCCTAGATGAGTTGGTCTATCTTTTCTTTATATCTAAAGATACTCTCATAGATTTGAGCTGCAGTCCTGCCGGAAGGCAATGCCCCAACATGACGTTGCATCTATATTTCACATACTTGTTTACAACACTACATTGTACAGACAGGTGATATCTTTGCTACAAACGCCAGGTTTCGGCATAACCATCTCTCTTAATGGGCCAGCAACACGTCATTATATGACCCCTGACATCCTAGAAATCAAAAAGATTGGGCTAGCGAACTAAGCTATATGTTAAGTAGGGCTCTCAATGATTCTAACATTAATAAGTTAACTTTTGGTCAAGATATCGTATTCACCAAGTTGCAATCAGGCTATTGTGAGAGCTCAGTTGACGTGTCTTTTCCTATGCAATATAACCAGGTTACTGAAAACGGCAAGCAGGAAAGACATCTCGTTGCCACCGTTGGCAAGTTTAGTGTAATTTGGGATTTCCAGCAAGTGAAGAAAAGCAAGCATGAGTGCTACCAGAACCAGGAAGGGTTGAAGAGCTGTTACTGCTACAAGGTGGTCCTCAAGGATGAATCCATTGTCGACAGCCGCTTCATGCATGAGAAATTTGCTATGAGCGATTCCCCAGAGGCTCCATTGGTGGTTGCCACCCCCATGAAAGTCAGCTCCTTCAGCATGTCAAACAGACACTAACGCCTGGACTGTAATTTGCTAGTATCTGTATCTCACTGCTTCCTAAACACCCGTCTCGTCTCATTATCACCTGCTATGTGGTTTGATCTTCCTCTCCAGGATTATTTAGGTTAGGTTGTTTATTTCTGTTGCAGACTAGCATATATTTTGGTTTGAACGATTACGCGAAATTGAATGCTATTCAAATACTGTAAGAGGCCACTCCTCATTGATGTACCTGCTAGAAGTTTGGATACAATCTGTCTTATGATTTGAGGTGTTTGTTATTGTGTTGTACTAATATTTGGTCATTATCTGTGTCATATCCATCCGTACTGCCAGTTTTCTTATTATCTTTCTAAAGTAGTTATTTTGCAGTAATATGATCAGCTTTCTCCTCTGAGTCATCCAGAATGAAATCGGATGCAGATGATGGCTATATAAATTGCCTTGTTTTCTAGGATGGATTAGTGTATGGAAGTTGGAAATGGTTATTGATTTTGAGATCTTCATGGGAATGTAAAGAGTGGTAGATAGGTTCAGGTGTGGTTCGTTGGTGTTATTACAAGGCCCTATGCTTCGAGTAGTATGCACCACAATGAATACATACATTCTGGCGAAGGCTCAGACGATGGACAGCCTGCTCGTATGGGTGAACATATACTAAACAAATATGGAAAATAGAATGCACAAAATATATAAGGTTCGAACACGAAAAGTAATATAGCTGCAATTTCTTTGACATCAGTTAGTTTGATGTGTTCCTTCTTCGCAATGTAGGCTGCTCAAAACAAAAGATTTATCCTTGTCCAAGGATGCCTTCCCCAAGGTCGCCAAATGGATCCTCTCTGGTTTGCCCCCGAAAGTTGAGTAGCTAAAGAGCTTTCTTTGATGATATTCACATCATATGGATCCACCTTCTCAGGTTGGGGTGGAGTTTTCGGGTGAGTGTTCGGTTTATTCGGCTTAAATCGAACCGAAATAGTCAAAACTAAATTTCTAAAGATTCAAAACCGAAACCGAACCGAATAAGATAAAATTGAAACCGAACCGAATTTTATTCGGTTTGTTCGGTTGGACAATTTCTACTGTTTAATGGGTCGGACTCAAAATTGAGATCGTGGTTAAATTATATTAAAAATTATAATTTTTATACATATATTTGTTGAATTCTAAAGTTGTACACAAAGTTGGACTAGTTGTTAAACTATCAAAATTGGACTTCAAAACATATAAATAGAATTGTTGTTTTCAAAATATACACATTTTTTAATCACAAAATATGCATTGAGGATATTTACATAATTTTATAAGTCTTATTCGGTTTTTGGTTTTGGACCGAAATCCAAAACCGAAATCGAATAAGAAATTTTCGTATTTTCAAAATCAAAACCGAACATAATCTCTTATTTGATTTTGTTCGGTTAGGTTTTGGGTCCAAAACCGAATAATGCTCACCCCTATTCTCAGGTCCAAAACTTCTGAAAGCTATTGTAAGCTGGTCCCTTTGAAGTTATACTAGATGGTTGAAAAGGAATCATAATAAACATTTACATCTTCAAAGTATTATAAACAACATATTGTAAAAGAGAGCTAAGCTATGCTGAATTTAAGGGGAAAAAAAAATCTGTACCAATTAACCTATCAGCAAGGTTCTTTTGTACAATCATCGATGACATCCAATTGAAGAAAATTGTTGTATACTAATCAGGACATCCAATTAAAGAATGCAAGTATATGAATCGGCTGATATGGAATAGTAATACCAATTAGACAAAATTCGATAAATAAGCCACTTCCATGAAGCTGTTGAATGATTGCTTCAGATGAAATGCATACGGTTTCTTGAGATGAAATGGGTCAACATAGTACTTGGTCGACCATTTCATGCTGTTTTACCACTCTTTTGTCCTAGCTTTATTGCAAATTGCTCAGAAGACATCATATGGATCCTAAAGTTCATCTCTCTTTACTCCTCAATAACAAGAGATCAACACCCTTCCATTAACACCTTTCACACTCTCTCTATTATTTCCTTCTCTCCTACTTCCCTATCAGTCCAAACCACGGACATCACCAGTTTCTTCATCACCAACCTCTGTGAGGCCACTTTTTATGCATGCGGTCCGTTAGTACAAGGACTGCACGATCGAGCAGTACTACTGCAGCATCCTTCTTTTGAGGTCTGCACAAGCGCACAGCGTTAACAATACAACAACTTGTTATTGCCGGGGCACAATTTTTCGATGGAAAACTGAGAATATGAAACAATTGTAAAAACAATGTTCCAACGCAACACTTCTAGGAAGGTTGCGCAAGTATAACGAAGATCTAAAAAGATATCGTTATGATATTACGAGAATCTAAAAAGATTTCGTAATCACAGCAGCGAAGAAGATGACAGGCGAAATATGGAAGATGGCCTGCTGGGGTGAATGATCACCATTGCTCAAAGCTTTATTCGCCCTACACGAACAGCTTCCAGGAACCAGCAAGTTCGTCGGAGAACTTGGAACACTCCTGCTCTTCTGACTCCTCGGATGGACACGAACTTCCGTACAAAAGCAACGCTGGTGCGACGCCTTTCCTCTCTCTCGAAGGCTGCTGGAATTCGTAAGCAAATTTCGATCAGAACTGTGTTAAAGAACACGTCTGAATTCTCTGTTTACTTGTGCTAAAGAGCACTTCGTAAACTTTCTGTGGTGGCTTCTCTTTCTATTCTGTATATCAGCCTTGAGAGAGAGGATGTCTTATATAGGCCCTGCAGCAACTGGTCGGTTGCCACAAAGTTAGGGACGTGGTAATAACCACCCCGAACATGTAGCAACCGTCCAGAACATGCAAACGCACGTTCTGCTGCCAACTGCGCACACCCAGCGCTCCTTGCACTCTGCGCGACAGAGCGCGCACTGAACTACGCACACTGCGCGTACTGCACGCACTGCGCACACTGCGCACGCAGCGCAACCAGCGCAACCAGCGCAACCCGAGCAACCCGCGCAACCCTGCGCAACCCAGCGCACCCAAGCGCAACCTGAGCGCAACCTGGGCGCGCACCTGGACAGCGCAACTGGGCTTGCGCAACTAAAGCGCACTATGCGCCTAGCGACGATGCTGACGTGCTAAGTGCAAAGTGCGCCAACAAAACGCCACATTACGCCTCATGAGCCCATGAGCCCGAGTCCGAGTCTGAGTCCGAGTCGCTAAGCCCCTACGGGGCTTAGCTCCCATGGAAATGAATTTCCCAAGAGCAAAAAGCATGAATGCTTTTATTGTTGATTTAGCCTTTTTTTCATTAGAAAAATAACCCCACATGGCACACCCATGTGCACCTCCACACCACATGTGCATCTCTAAAATAGGAAAGCTATTATATAGAGATACAACTCCTTTGGTCTAGCCGATGTGGGACTAAAATTCACTTAGAAAAAGACCAAACTCCAACAATCCCCCACATATCTCTATATATATATGGGTATAAGTGTTCCCCACAGTAACTGTCCATCATGCATTAGGAGAGATGTCGCTTACGACTTGAATCTTCCCGTGTGGGTCAAACAACAGACTATAATACAAGAATGGACTAAGCCTTGAATTCTACATCATAGCTGAAATTCTTTCCACTCGCATAATGTAGTTACGTGTGCTTCTGGCTACACATTAAAGGCCCTGTGCCAGCCTGGTTTCAGTGTATACTTTTGGGCGTCTACAAGTTTACCCTTAAGAGACGGCCTGATATCTCTTTGTCCATACACTATAGGTGAGTTCATTATAAAGAGACATGGCATGAAGCGCTTTGCGCTTCCCTTGCGGTGCTACGCCGCTATGACATGGCTTAAAGCCAAGACTTTACCCCTCTCTGGGAATCACCCCATATCTGGGAACCTTTGTAGTGTCATACTACTGTAGCATGAGGCAACTGCCTCTTTGTAGTGCCAAACTACCCAGCATGAAGCCTTAGGCTCCTTTGCAGTGTTACGTCGCAATGAAATGGCTTGCAAGGCCGAGACTTTATCCCTAACCGGGTACCTCATCGTGGTGTCGTGCCACTGTAACATGAGAAACTCCTCCTCTTTGTAGTGCTGACTACACCCCTCTTTATTTTAACATACATCATTAGGCTAACTGCCTATTTGCGGTGCTACGCCGCTGTGACTTGGCCTGCAAAGCCGAGGCTTTATCCTATTCCTGGGCAGCACCCCACATATAGGAACCTCATCGTGGAGTCACCCCACTGTAGCATGGAGTTTCACTCCTTGTAGTGCTGCTCTACCGTGCTTCCTGTAAAGCACACCAGGCATTCACTCTGCGTGAGAACTCATTAAGGCAACTAAGCCAACCTTCCCACAGGAACTGTTTTCCGCAGAAAACAATAGTAGACAACAGTGGTTATAGGTCCGTAACCTCTCCATGCTCAATAGAACATGTACCCACCGTTCCTGATATTCTTTCGATTAGTGGTCCTCCCTTGAACCAAAAGCTAGATGCCTAGTAGATAAATCTTTGAACTAATAGCATAAAACTTTATGGTAGGAATACAATAATACAATATCAGAATGCCTTCAAGCCCATTTTACAAGCTGTGTCATCGACCAGCTGGCGCTTGAGGCCCTTGGTGAACGGATCCGCCAGGTTCTCCTGACTCCGAACATCAATCACTGCAATAACACCTCTGTAACGCCCCAGAACCAGAATACTGGAGAGCGGGGGCATACACAGCCAGCTACGTATATCGAAATGGAAAACACCTCGGTATACGGTCACGGCTGTCTAGAAATATGAGGGTTAACTACAAGCCATCAGTCTCCTGTGGTCATTAGCAAGCCTATTGTCTCAATCTCAAGCAAGTGTTAAGATTACAAGATGTCTGAGCATCAAATATATAAATACAAGGCGTCCCAAATATTACATATTGGATGATCAAGCAGCTAGTCTTACAAAATGTCAGGACTAGCAAAGAGTACATCATACATGATCAACCCTAGGATCTGTTCATCATGTTTACAGCATCAAGAAAATGTACATACGAGCTAACAGGTGCTCGCCGGCAAACGCCTCAAAAGAATAGTTAATTTACATATGAGTGAGCGGTACAAAAATAGAAACCCACTCTTGGCCCCGGTTTCTTCTAGTTGACACCATCGGGCTGGAACTGCGGTAGATCCTCGGTAGCTGCTCCGAAATCTGGCCATACAAAACCAGCTGGGTCAGACCCCAGAAAGAGCAAGTGCCACAAAGGAGGCCATGCACAAGAACTAAAACCAGCATATCAAGTCGGAATGAAAATAAAGGTACAAGAAAGAAATACATGCAATAGGGCGATAACTGGTCATAACATGAGAATATTCCGGTCTCCCAGGTTACAACCCTTAAACCAAACAAGGACCGGGGTTGTAACCCTTCGCCTGAATAACGCATGCGCTAGACCATTTATCTAAAATTAAATTAAAGACAAGCATGCTCGGGATGAGAGCCAGGTACAGGGACTAGATCAGGCCTAGGCAAGACTAGGCAAGCAAGACAAGGCTAGACAAGACCAGGCGCCAACCATTTCACAACGACCAAGCAAGTCCTACGGCTTGATAAATTAACTAACTAGGGTTGTCACAACCTAGTTACTAGCAAGATGCAATGAGATGTTCCTATCAGCCACAGGCCCTGCAGACTATCCAGGCTACCCAGAACGCAAGCAAGGAGCTGGGTTCAGGTGGGTACATTGTCCGAGAGACAAGTGTACCCTCAAGTACCATCAAGGGGTGCAACACCTAACAGTGTGCTGGAATTGTGCCCTACTCGTCGGCAAGCATCAATTCCCAAGGCCGCCCAGGTAACGGGATTGCCTGTAGCCGGGAAATCTCCATGTTCTAGTTTTGTGAACTAATCATTTACCTAGTCCGAATTCATGTGAACCTCTGGCCGTGGTACCCAGAGGTTCACGTCCTAGACATGATGCAAGACTGGACCAGTAGATTAATCAAGCACAAGATGCACACCCACGGTGTCAAGTCACGTAGCAAGTCAAGTAAGCCTGCCTCAGCAGCTCAAGTTGTCAAGTTATTATATTATCATGTCATGTTACAAGGAAGTGCGCCGCCGCGGGCCACTAGCAAGTTGTCAAGTTAACAGGTTCCAGTTATATAGTTCTAGTCACAATTTATGAAAAGTCAACTCAAATCATGTCAAGATCAAGAAAATGGCAAAACTCCAAGTTGTGTCAAAAGTGCCAAGTCGAGCCAAGTCGTGACGTGGGCAACAAAATCCTTGAAGCTCCAATTCATTAAAATAAAACCCAGAAATAAGCAGATACTGGGGGCACAAGGGATGCAGGTGCACCAGGGCAGGCCAGGGTGGCAACACACTAGAGTGTGCCAAAAAAGGGGGGAGGGGGGGGGGGGGGGGGTTGACAACACTCTAGAGTGTGCCTAGGTTGAGGGCACTAGAGTGCGCCTAGTAGGCAGCACCCTAAAGTGCGCCTACCATGCTCACTGAAGTGCGCCTAGAATAAGGCCGGCCCAAGTGCGCCTAGGTCATGGGGAATGAACCGCGCCTAGTTCATAGAATGAACTGCGCCTACCACTGATGGGACAGTTTGGCGCCCAGTCTGATGGGACAGATGGCGCCTAGTCGAGGATGGCCGGCCAACTGCGCCTAATCAAAGGAGAAGTAGGCGCCATTGGCCAACCGCGCCTAGTTCACAGAATAGGCGCCATCGACCAAGTCAAGGAGAACAGGCGCTATGAAGCGTTCTGTTTGGAAGAGGCGCGCAGCGCTAAGGAGCGTGCGGCCAAGAGGCGCACTTGCAAGGGCAAGCGGCCAAAGTAGGCGCCATCGGACCTACGCAGGGGAAATAGGCGCCATCGGCTACCACAGAGTCATCTTCTTCCCAAGGAAGAACACCATGGCCGAAAACTTAGCAACATCACCACTCGGCCATCCGAGCTCCAAATCCAAACTTCCAAGGGTCCATCTTGGGTGAAATTTGATTCTCTACCACATGAGCACATCAAATCCCACCCAAGATCGGCCAAAACACATCAAAACATGTAAAATCCGAAAATGTAAAGTACAAGATTCAAGCTCCACAAAACCCCAAATCCGACAATACAAAGAACTAAAGTTACTCCCAATGAGCTAAGCTAAGTGATGAACTCATGAAAGTGGATTCTCATGTTTGGCAAGATGCAACTTGCCTCTCTTCCACTAGGGTTTGGAGGATGGAGGAAGAAGGGGGTTTCTTGGTGGGGGAAATAAATGAAAGTAAATGTGAGGAGAGAGAGAGGGGAATGGTATTAAATGGTGGTGGTGGGGTGAGCTTGAGGGGTAGTATAGGTTAGGGTGGTCCAACAATAAACCAAAATAGAACCAAACCATGCTAAACCAAGTCAAACCAAGCCAAGTCTCCTCAAAAATAAAACCGAGCAAAATACGAGAAGCCAGGAATACTGCAAGTACAGAAAATTAAAATACCTGATAAAATCAAAATACGCACAAAATACGAAATACGAGAAATGGGGGTGACAACCTCTCTTGATAAGATCGTGTACTGCCCTGTGCTTCAACCGCACAGTCCTCTTCTTCCCGTTGAAGAGGTCATTTGATGCCACCGCCGCAGTCGCCTGGTTGTCGCAGTATATCGGTATCGCCAGTATTTGTGCCCCAACCACTGGAAGATCATACATGAGCTTCCGAAGCCATTCTGCTTCCTCGGCTGCGGTATCAAGTGCAAAGAACTCAGATTCCATGGATAACCGCGAGAGCATAGTCTGCTTCTTCGATTTCCACGATATAGCAGCTCCACCCATTGTGAAAATGAATCCACCTGTGGACCTCTCGCTCTCCACCTCTGAGCACCAGCTGGCATCACTGAAGCCTTCCACTACCGGCGGATCTCTGCTGTAGTACAGTACATATGTCTGAGTCTTCTTGAGATATCTCATAACCCGTTTCATAGCTTTCCAGTGTTCAGCACCTAGGTTGCTCGTGAAATGACTCAGCATTCCCACGGCGAAAGCTATGTCAGGCCTTGTGGCAGTAGTAGCATACATCAAACTTCCGATTACGCTTGAATACTCCAGCTGCCTGACACTTTCCCCTGAATTAGGCTTCAGCTTCAGATCACACCTATACGGCGTATCGATCCCTTGATGATCCCGATACCCATAACGAGTGATCATTTTCTCAATATAATGAGACAGTGACAGCGCTAGTCCAGTGTCTGTCCGGATGATCTTGATCCCTAAGATCACATCAGCTTTCCCCAAGTCCTTCATACTGAACTTGCTTGAGATGAATTTCTTTGTCTCCGTGACACAGCTAATATCCGTACCTAGGATAAGCATGTCGTCCACGTACAGACAAATGATCACACCTCTTCCATCAACGAACTTCGTGTAAACACACTTGTCCGTATCGCTGACCATGTAGCCATTTGACCTTATAACTTTGTCAAATTTCTCATGCCACATCTTGGGAGCCTGTTTAAGACCGTACAAAGATTTCACCAACTTGCAGACTTTGTCTTCAAGACCCCTGATGACAAATCCCTCTGGCTGTTGCATGTAAATCTCTTCGGTCAGCTCGCCATTTAGGAAAGCCGTTTTCACATCCATCTGATGTATCACCATCTTATGTATTGCTGCGAGAGCAATTAACATTCTGATGGTGGTCATCCGGGCTACTGGAGCATACGTGTCAAAATAGTCAATCCCCTGCTTCTGAGAAAACCCCTTGGCTACCAACCTAGCCTTGAACTTGTCAATAGTTCCGTCTGCTTTCATCTTCTTATTGAAGATCCATTTGCATCCGATGGGTTTCACTCCTTCAGGAAGATCAACCAACACCCAAGTGTTATTTGAGGTGATAGAATCAATTTCATTGTCAATCGCCTCCTTCCAGAAAACTGCGTCTCTGGTCTTCATCGCCTCATCATAGGTAAGCGGATCTGCTTCCACATGATAGGTGACAAAGTCACTTCCGAAGTCCTTCGGCCTCCTCACTCGCTTCGTTGACGGCTCAGCGAGATCTGGTTCAACCGTTGTTTCAACAACAACATCTTCTTGGACCACATCTTCATTGAAGACTTCAGTTTCCTGCGCACCCTCATTGTTCTCCGGTACATCCGCAAGAACAATATTCTTGTGCCTTGCAAATTTGTCTTCAAAATATTCTGCGTCGCGAGATTCAATGATATGATTTGACTCAATATCAAGAAATCTTTGAGCATCACTCTTCTCGGCATACCCCAAGAAGATCGTCTTAGTAGTCCTTGTCCCAAGCTTCTGAATCTTCAGATCTGGAAGCTTGACATACGCCAGACACCCCCACACTCGAATGACATTCAAGTTAGGTCTGACCTTGAACCAGAGTTTATGAGGAGTAACGTCAGAAGTTGCATGAGGCACTCTATTTAGAATAAAAGTGGCCGTCAATGCAGCTTCTCCCCAGTAGCACTTAGGAAGACCAGCAGTCAACAACATTGAGTTAATCATTTCTGTTAACGTTCTGTTCTTCCTCTCTGCTACTCTATTTGATTGAGGAGAGTACGGAGCCGTAGTCTCATTGATAATTCCATGTTCTTTGCAGAACGATGCGAATTCATGAGACCTGTACTCTCCACCTCGATCACTTCCTATCCTTTTGAGTTGTTGTCCAGTCTGCCGCTCAGCTTCGGCTTTGAACTCCTTGAACTTCTTGAATGCTTCGTCTTTAGCCTTCAGCAAGTAGACGAACGCATACTTTGAGAAGTCATCGATGAAGGTTATGAAATACTTCATCCCGGCCTTTGTAGAGAACTGTTTGAAATCACAGATATCGGAGTGTACCAACTCCAGAAGATCTGTACTTCGATTAACCCGAGGAAAGGGTTTCCTTGTGATCTTTATTTGAGCACAAACTTCACATTTCTCTACCTTACCCCCACACTTGGAGATAAGTCCTAGACTAGACATTATGTTTATTCGTTTACAATGAACATGTCCTAGCCTATTATGCCACAACTCAAGAGTATAAGTAGAAGGAGTGATTTCATTAATCACATTAATTACATTGGACTGATTTACAAGCTAAATTTTGAACATTCCTTCGGTATAAAAAGCTTTTCCGAAATATGTTCCCTTGATAGACATCACCATCTGGCCAGCATTGATGTCCATCCTGAGGCCTGCATTGCAGAGTAGGCCTCCCGAGATTCGGTTCTTGGCGATAGCAGGTACGTGCTTCACGCCTTGAAGCGTCAGAGACTTTCCCGAAGTCAGCTTCAACACCACCGTCCCGATCCAGAGCACTTCAGCTTGTGCCTGGTTCGCCATCATAACCACTTCAGAAGTAGGGGTGTAGGTGGTGAACCACTCCTTACTGGAGCAGACATGGCAGGATGCTCCAGTGTCTACCCACCAGTTAGAGTCAGTCCTTACCGCATTAACCTGTGCAATCATAGCAAAAACGTTTGTGATCATAGATACCTTACTAGGCTCTCCTTGCTCTGATTGCTTGGTCTTTGCTTTGCATTCATTCTTGAAGTGGCCCTTCTTGCCACACTTGAAACAAGGCATCTGAGACTTTGCCTTCTTTCACTTGAAGGAAGACCCTTTCACGTTCAGATTGTTAGGGTCCTTCTTCTTGCTGTGGGAAGCCGCCTGCTTTCTCCTTGGTTCCTTGGTATGAACCAAATTGGCGTTAGCCAATTGCTTGGACAGTGTGTCCACCTTCAGTTGAGTTCGCATCTGGTCCTCAACATAGATTTCTTGTAAGAGATCTTCAAGGCTGATCTCTAACTTCTTCCTATGCATGTTTGCATAGAACTTACTCCACCCAGCGGGGAGCTTTGAGACAATCCCTCCAACAACAAACTTGTCAGGGAGGGGCATCGCCTCGTCTTCCAACTTCTGTCGCAGCTTCAGAAATTCTTTTACCTGCGGCAGCATGAACTTCTCGTCCTCAAAGAGCCATTTGTGATATTTTTCAACCACAAATATCTTGCTCCTGTTTTTGTCTTCTTCGTACAGTTTCTCCAGAGACTCCCATATGTCTCTGGCAATTGGTTTCTTACTGTAGGATTCTGCTAGAGAATCCTCCATAGCATTCAGGATAAGCAACCTGCAAATGCTATTCTCCCTTCTCCACTTGGCCTGAAGTTTAGTAGCCGCAGTAATGGCAGCAGCAGACCCAGTATCTGGAACAGTAGGTTCCTCTTCAAGAAGCACGTGATCAACGTCTCTGAGTTGAAGAGTGAGATAAACCTTCCTCTTCCAGACTTGATAATGCTCTCCATCAAACTTTTCTAACTTACAAAAGTCAGTATTAAGGAGTGAAGCATTAACGTTTTCCATCGTAGCAATAAAGCTTTGAGATTGTTAATGCCGGGGAACAATTTTTCGATGGAAAACTGAGAATATGAAACAATTGTAAAAACAATGTTCCAACGCAACACTTCTAGGAAGATTGTGCAAGTATAACGAAGATCTAAAAAGATATCGTTATGATATTACAAGAATCTAAAAAGATTTCGTAATCACAGCAGCGAAGAAGATGATAGGCAAAATATGGAAGATGGCCTGCTGGGGTGAATGATCACCGTTGCTCAAAGCTTTATTCGCCCTACACGAACAGCTTCCAGGAACCATCAAGTTCGTCGGAGAACTTGGAACACTCCTGCTCTTCTGACTTCTCGGATGGACACGAACTCCCGTACAAAAGCAACGCTGGTGCGACGCCTTTCCTCTCTCTCGAAGGCTGCTGGAATTCGTAAGCAAATTCCGATCAGAACTGTGTTAAAGAACACGTCTGAATTCTCTGTTTACTTGTGCTAAAGAGCACTTCGTAAACTTTCTGTGGTGGCTTCTCTTTCTATTCTGTATATCAGCCTTGAGAGAGAGGATGCCTTATATAGGCCCTGCAGCAACTGGTCGGTTGCCACAAAGTTAGGGACGTGGTAATAACCATCCCGAACATGTAGCAACCGCCCAGAACATGCAAACGCACGTTCTGCTGCCAACTGCGTACACCCAGTGCTCCTTGCACTCTGCGCGACAGAGCGCGCACTGAACTGCGCACACTGCACGCACTGCATGCACTGCACACACTGTGCACACTGCGCACACTACGCACGCAGTACAACCAGCGCAACCCGAGCAACCCGCGTAACCCAGCGCACCCAAGTGCAACCTGAGCGCAACCTGGGCGCGCACCTGGGCAGCGCAACTGGGCTTGCGCAACTGGCTCGCGCAACGAAAGCGCACTATGCGCATAGCGACGATGCTGACGTGCTAAGTACAAAGTGCGCCAACAAAATGCCACATTACGCCTCATGAGCCCATGAGCCCGAGTCCGAGTCCGAGTCGCTAATCCCCTACGGGGCTTAGCTCCCATGGAAATGAATTTCCCAAGAGCAAAAAGCATGAATGCTTTTATTGTTGATTTAGCCTTTTTTCCATTAGAAAAATAACCCCACATGTCACACCCATGTGCACCTCCACACCACATGTGCATCTCTAAAATAGGAAAGCTATTATATAGAGATACAACTCCTTTGGTCTAGCCGATGTGGGACTAAAATTTACTTAGAAAAAGACCAAACTCCAACACAACTCGCATGAGCAGCTCTGCGTGTGCACAGGGCTAGCTTTTGCTCGACTGCTGAAGTCCATCAATGCAGCCGCCCTGCACAGGCCAACAGAGCAGCCCGCCGACCACAGCAGGCCGAGGCAGCCCCACTGCCCCTGTCTAGTCTAGACTGCACAGCAGCCCACGCTCGTGCGGAGGATCCCCGGGGCCTGCCCCACTTCCCCTGTGCAGTAACGAAAATGCTATTTGTCTCCCAAAAAAATTGGATGATAGCATCTCTCATTGTGTGACAAGGTGATTGCTCATACAATTATGCTATTTGGCTTCCAAAATATTTGGGTGATGTTATCTTCCATTATGTGGCATCTGACATGGCAGCTGACATAACAGCTGACATAACAAATTTTAACCCAAAATATTAATTACCCATTTTTTTAATGTTAATGTTAATATTAATATCAATATTAATGCTAATGTTAATATTAATTTTAATGTTAAGATTAATTTTAATAAGGTTATTCTTAATATTAATTATCATGTTAATTTAATATTAATATTAATATTAATATTAATATTAATTTTAATGTTAAATTTTGTTATGTCAGCTGCCATGTCAGCAACCATGTCATATGCCACATAATGGAAGGTGGCATCATCCAAATATTTTGGGAGCCAAATAGCATTTTTGTTGCTCATATGACAGCTGACATGGCAATTTAAAATTAAAATTAACATTAAAATTAATATTAACACTAAATTAACATGACATTAAAATTAATATTAACATTAAAATTAAAATTAAAATTAATATTAGCATTAATTTCAGGGGCGAATCCAGAAACTATAAATGGGGTGGGCTACCATGAATTAAAGTGGGCTAGAGGTCGGCTAATCTATGTAAAAAAAAATCAAAATGAGTAAATTTATTTTTGGGATGTGCTGTAGCTCACCCCAACCTATACCTGGATCCCCGTGATTAACATTACATTAACATTAACATTAATATTAAAATTAAATTTTGAATTATTAATTTTTGGATTAAAATTTGCCATATCAGCTTCCATGTCAGCTGCCATATAATGGAAGATGACAAAATCTAAATTTTATGGGAAATAAATAACATAATTGGTGTAGTAATAGCACATCAAGACTGTTGTAGTTATCCAATAATTAGGACCACACATATAAAATTAAATGTGTTGTGTTATCTAAATAATTAAGCCAAATTAAAGTGATCTATTTAGAAAATTGGCGTAAGGGTATAATTTTTATGGAAATAATATATAGATACCGGAGATAAATCTAATTTGACGAGGGACCAAACTAGAAATATCAAAAACTTATAACACACATAAATAAGCTACATATGGAGGCGACAACAGGCTACCTAGGGTTTGTGCCTGACGACACATGGGATCCGGGCAAGGCAGATGAGACCCTCGACAGCGAGCAGGGACGACGGAGTCTTGGTAAGAGGTGGATGGACTACGGCGAAGCACGGGTGCCAACTCTCAGGTTTCTCTAAATAGGGTTGGTGGGGGCAAACTGTCGGGGATGGAAGCCAGAGGTGGTGGTGCTAGGAAGAATGGTGACGGCGTTGGAAGACCCAGGGCGGCCTCTAACATTCAACCATCGACATCAGGGATCCGCACTCGACACGCTAGCATTACAACTGGTTCCCTGGCTATAACTAGAGGCCCCATCCTAACGGCGGGGAACAATCACATGACGGACCCTCACAAAGTGAAGGGAGTGTGGGTGAGCCCTAGAGAGGTTGGAAGTTCAAAAGCGGCTGGGGTGCCCCGGTTAATACTCGATCTTGGGCGGATGTTTGTTGTCCCGACCTCTCGGTGTTTGATACGACTATGAGCTATGTGGAACCCACGAAACATGGTAATGGCTACAGAGCTTCCTTTTCGGCAGAGGAGATTTAGGAGGTTACAGACTTTTGGAAGAACACCCTGATTCTATATGTGCTAGGAAACCGGCCTTTCTATGGATAGATTCGTGCGTATGCTAATTGCGTATGGAAACCAAAGGGCAGCATGGAGTTTTATGCTCAGGAGAAAGGATTCTACTACTTTGTAAAGTTTGGGTTGCATGAGGATATGATTCGCATACTGCAAGAAAGGCCATGGACATTCGATGACCGCCTTATTATTCTGAAGGAGTAGAAGCCAGACTCGATTTGTGATAGGTATGTTCTTCACTCGGTCCTAGTCTGGATCTGATTTCCAGGCTTTCCAGCCAAGTACTGGAGTGTGCCACTGCTGAAGAGATTAGCAAGCATCATTGGCATGCCGATCAAAGCAGATGATGCTACTGCTTACCGAACCAGACTGATGTATGAGAGAATCTTCGTGGCGATAGGGGCAGGGCAAGATCTCCTACGCCTTCTGGAGTACGATGTGCCGTATGGGGAGGTGATTAAGCAGGTGGTTGAATATGAGTGGGTTCCTCCAAGCTGCATTGGTTGTAGATGCTTTATGCATGACACTAAGGACTATAAGGCAACCTCAAATAATGCTAGTGTGGAGGAAGATGGGCACCCCTTAAACGTGCAGGCGAACACTACCAGCCCTGCCATGGAAACAACTAATGGTGAACCAGTACACGCAAATGCATGTGCGGCTCGCCCGCTAGAATCGAGCGATGGTGATGTAGCCTACCGTGAGAAAGACATGGAGGTGGAACAAAGCCAGATGGTGATCTTCTCGACCCAACGTGGGGTAATGACGGGAGGCATGTCCTCAACAAGCAAGGAAGTTTTGCGAAGCAGTAAGCAAAAGGAGGGCCCAGGAAATAGTAGGAAACGTCAAGCTGCAGGCGGGCTAACTGAAGATCGGGTATTCACTGGAGATGGGATCCGTGCCTTGGAGGTCTGTGTTGATAACCCCGCCTAGTGAGAGCATATCCGAAGGGTGGAGCTTGGAGTTGCAGACGTTAATATGGCGGCTGCTCCGTAGAAGAGGTCTGAACCAGTTTTCTCCTCAAATGCTGGTTCGGGTGATGTTCAGAGGGACCCCTCTATTATTTAATGTCTATCATAACATGGAATGCACGGGATACGTGCTCTATAGGTAGATGGAAGGAGATTTGTGAAGTCTTAAGTAGAGAGCATACATCCATTAATGCCCTACTTGAGACAAAGATTAAGGTGACCTCAATCCTTTAAAATAGGACGCCTACAAACTGGGAGCAGGTTCATAACTTATCTTTATGTAACATGCAAGGATTTGGCTACGCTGGGATCGCCGAAGCTGGGAAAGGACTGTTATCCTTCGGTCGGAACAGGTGATAGCAGTAGAGTTGTCTAATAAAAGGGTTTTTAAATTCATTTTTGGGCCATATATCGCAACAATGATAGAAGGTGCAAAGAGGAGCTTTGGCGGGAGAGAACTCATTTGAGTGTTGTAGCAGAAGGTGCCAAACTACCACTTCTTCTTATAGGGGACTTCAATGCCCTCCTACATACTCTCCACTCCCAAAATACGTAGGACTAGGAGTCATACATGCCAGCCGTATAATAAATATACGTAAGCTGTAAAATAAAAAGTATAATCATGGCACACTAAATCTCATCCACAAAATAAGCGAATAAAGATATTATAAAATATAAAATATTATTTACAAGTTGCTGGATGGAGACAAATCCATTACCAAGCATTTAACTAGAAGGAAATAAATATTGAATCAAAGAATTTAGCACAAGCAGCTAAGGATGATCTAAGAACAAGTCATCTTCAATAGGGAGAGAAGATCACGATCTTGGCTGAAACTCCTGCAAAAAGTTAAGAACACACATTTGGAGAGATCACAAGATCCTCAGAGGGACATAACAAGATACAGGAAAAAAATATGCCGAATGTAATAGTATAAAATATGCAGGGAAAATAAGAAATAGTCTTGAAAGAATCAACTAAGACACAAGAAAGCTAAGACACAAGAAATCTAGACATAAGGAAACTAAGACACTGGCATGCCATACTAGTCGTGGCTAACAGGTCAATCCTATAGACTAGTCAAGGCAAGCACTCCTAATCTGTAGTATCTCAATTGTAGTCAAGGCAAACACTCCCAATCGAGATGGTAGCCATTCCTAGTATCAAGATCAAGTAATTCTATAAACCGTAGTCAAGGTAAGCACTCACAACCTATAGAATATCACAAGTCAAGTCAAGTCATACTCAATTCAAGTCATGTTAAGTCATGTCAAGTCATGTCAAGTCAAGAAAACATGGCATAGAACTGACAACTCTATCACAAGACACGGTGAACACAAAGAAGACCAATACGCAATAAAAATAACTAATATTCTATACGTGCACCTAAATCTAGAAAATAATAATGACATAAATATAAGAAACATGTAATCAAATAAGACTGAAGAGAAACAATAATATAAAAATATATGAAATAAACTGTACAATTCGACAAGGTATACTTGCCTGGTGTGGTTCCTGGTGTGGTGCGATGACTATGATGTCACAGAATTGACTTTGGTATTACAACTTCTCAAGATGGCCTCCGATGATGGGACAAACTATTCCATCGAGTCCAAAATAGACCAATTAGCTAGGGTCGACATAAGGAAGTCCAGTTTCGAAAGATGAGAGGAATTACGATTAACCATAATCAACCATGATAATCAACGGGGTTTTGTGGAGAAAATATTTATACTATTTTAGAAAATATTTATAATACTTGAAAACTCTATTTTATTACACCAAAATATTTAGATAAATACATACTTGAAAATAAGTTTTAACTTGGAAACTACCCTTTTTATTAGTTAAAATAATTTTAGAAAAATACTTTAAAAATCTAGGAATATCAGTTTTAGAGAAAAAAATATAATTTAATTAGATAAAAATATTATAATAATATTTTTAGGTCAAAAGCTTATTTTAAATACCACGAAATAATATAAATATACATTAGCCTAAAATAAAATTTTAAATTTTAAAATTAATTTTTGAAAGAAATTGCATGCTATAGATCATCATGTCAGCTTTCCAAGACATCAAACGGATCGCAAAACTGAGTTTGGGATCTTCCGAAATCTTCAAAATAGTGCGACGCGTTAATTTTCAGACAATTGACACTCAAAGAATTATAGAAAAGTACTTATGAATTTGCTAAAATAAAATATAGATTATCGAAGCTAACCTTAATATGGTTCAAAAAAAAAAAACTGGAGGTAAAACGAAGTCCGAAGTTGGGAGTTATGGCTCTTCAAAGTTGCTACAGCTGAGGCTGATTTTTATGACAAATTTTGGGTATTTTGGACGAAAAAGAGAGGAATTGTGATAGTGGAAAGACACACGGGGACGGACCCGAGGCCAACACAGGCTGACACGAAGAGGGTGGACACCAACACGATGCACATACAACGGTGGTAAAAAAACTTGTGGAGAAAAATTTGTGAAGAAGAATAATGGAAAAGCTCCCCTATAAATAGAGTGGAATAATCCTAATTAGATAAGAATTATGAACGATTTAAATTCTACTTGATAAATCTCACATTAATTTAAATCTATGTAACGCCCTAGTCCTAAATACGTAGGACCAGGTATACAAATACATGTCAGCAACATATCACCAATGGGCCAAACTACCTATCAAGCCCAATCGTGAATACTTAAGCTATAAATTATGATTTCAACCCACAACAACAAATGCCACAAATCTAGAACTAATCTCATCCATATAGAATAAGCAAGTAAGACATAATAAGTAAGAGAGTCTGAATATCATAAAAGATCCGTCCAGCAGATAGAACTAAGAGAATGTCTCAGATACATCCCGACAACAAGCAAAAGAAATAAATGACAAGTCTCATCATAATGTCTGCTAAGAGATAATCATCCAAAGATGGATGAACTACATACTCAGGAAAAGTCCTCCGGCACTGTAACACCCAGTTTTCCAAATGAAGGTAATTTTGAACTTTTGTAATTATAATTATTTATTTATTGATTTTATATCACATTATGATTTTTGGTGATCTTTAATCATTTTAAAACTATTTAAAAACCATGGCTTGTGATTTTGATGTGCTGCTAGTAAAATCCTAGAGACTGTCTGACCTAGAGCCTAACCATGTGATTGTGATATTTATTTATCATTTTTAGCCTAGGGGTATTTTGGTCATTTTGACTTATTGGAGTTATTTGATTAATCATTGGATTGATGGTTGTTAATTTTGACTTTTGCTAGTTGAGACTTTGGAGACTAACCTAGATATTGACTCTAGCTATGGTGACTTGAATAGCATGGTGGGACCCTAGTCTAACTTAAGTCAACCCAAGTTAAGTCATTTAGAATCAAGTTTGAAATAGGAGAAGAAATGATTAGGTTCAATGACTTGTGACTTATGAATTGATTTCCTTTACCATTTAAACTTGGCCCAAAGTCCACTAGTGAAACCCTAACCCTAATTTCAGCTACTATGACCAGCCACATAGGGATTCTCCCACTATAAAATCTCTCTTCCTTTGGTTCTTGCCTCTTTTGTATCATTGCAACTTTTTGAAAGGAAAGGTATTTGTCCATCTTCCCAAATTCATAACTATTCCATTTTAATTCCTTTTTGACTCTAGTTTCTTGCATTAGAGTCTAATCCTACTCTATTTTATGTTCATGGAGAGAAATCTCAGTTTTGGGACAATTTGGAGAGTTTGGCTAGCAAGAGAAATCATTCGATTTGGAGCTTTTTTGGTCATTGACACACTATAGGCAAACCCTATAAATTATGTTTTTATTCTGATTTCTTTGCATATTACGTTAGATCTAGGTGTCCCCTAGCTATCCCTCAAGTTTGGTAGGAAACCGTGTCCGTTTGGTGATCGTATCGGACACGTGTCAATATGTATGTGCAAATGTTTGTTGAAATGCCACATAGGAATTTATTTTAGTAATTTCCAAAACTAATTACATGTTTTTGAAGCTCTTAATGTGTATAACAATATTCGTGAGGACTGAGTCAAATTTTAGGGGATTTTCGTGTCCAAAATGGACACGCACACACGCACACAGACCTCGTGCGGCTCCCCTGCTGCTCGGGGTCGACACAGGATACGACACGGATTATTACGACACGAAATTTGGTAGACACGTGGGCCTAGTGTCTGACATCACACCCATAAAATTTTGTGGGTTCTCGTCGACTGTGCGCGAAGATATCGAGGCTGTACTGATTTTACACTGTCACTGCACACACGAAAATCTCTCTCTGATACGCCCTAATAACACTGACACGACACGACCTCGACTCGGTGCAGGCCCTTAGACACGTTCACCTATACCTAGACTAAGTGGGGACACGACCACGTGTCCTCTTGTGGACTGTGTCGTGTCCAATCTAGACCAACCTGGCCGTACGACACAGCACGCACAGTGCACTGTTGCTGTTACCACCTGTTTCATGGCATATTTGACACTTTGTGTCCTATTTGCTGGACACGAGGACACGAACAGACCCCCACCTATGTTGGTATGTATTTTCCCTAGATTTCGAATGGATTGATTAGGTTTTCAAATGATTTTTGGTTCAATTTGTTGTGTGACTGATACATGTTTTAAAAATAGTTTTGACACACTTGGACACCATGTACTGACACTCTAACACTTTGATAACATGCGACACTTCATTGCACATACACCTTAATGACACTTTGGTTTTGTATGTTTGGGTTCCAGTTTGAAGCTTGGGTATGTATCAGTAATTTGGGTATTTATGTGAGGGTCTGAACATGGTTAGGTAGTGACAGTGTCAGAGGTTAGGATGGTGTTAGTGTCCAAATTATTATCATTCAGTCCATTAGTTCTTAATGTCCAGTCTTAGGACATGATAAGTTCTGTTCCCATCTCCATAGTGTGTCTGACCTACACTAATGTTCAGCCCATTCAGTCCCCAAAGTTCAAGTTCAGTCCTAGGATGTAACTAGTGTTCTTCCCAGAGCATAGGTTGTGGTGTTCGAATCATTAGGATGGCCCTGCATTCTCTTTGTTTAGGGTTTAATCCTTGATGAGGGTTGATGCCAGTTGGATATGCCTTGTGTTCAGTCCTTACTGAACAATAGAGTATCAGACCATATACTTTGGCACTTGGCCATGGACCAATCGACATGCCATGTTGCAGCCCATTTCCATTCAGGTTTTATTCCCCATTTTCCCCTTGTTCAGTCTTAGCTTCCCACATTGTATTAGTCCCTATAGATGGGTTTGTATTTCAGAAATCTGAGATGTATATTAATTTGAGTATCAGTTGGTTAGGACTAATTTAGTGTAAAGTATGGAAATAGGATTGGTACCTAGGTAATGGGATGTGGAGTAGTGTGTCAAATATAGGTAAGTTTAGTATGGTTTTGGCATGGATACATAGAGTAGAGGGTTACACCTAGGATTGTGATGTCAAGGTCTAGTTTGGACAATATGCTATATGCAACATTGGCCTAGCTGAAGGGCTTAGGCATAAGGATATATGTGATGCATGCAATGTCATCTTGGCAAACCAAGGTAATGGGGTTGGGTAAGGTATTACAATAAAGCATGTGTAGTCAATATAAGAATTACCTAGAGAAGCCTAGTATTGGCTAGGATACGTTATATATGTGTTGACAGATGGTTGTAGTTTGGTTTTAGTTATCAGTCCACCTGTATGGCCTTTGGTATGGAGGTATCATGTATGTAACTATATGATAAGTATGGTAGTAGTAGTTGATTTATACCAAGATATAAGTTATAAGGATACTTGAGATATCTTATAAATATATTCATATTATAGGATTAGGAGACTATGGTAATTGATGTGAATATGTCATGAGAGGTATCTTAGAGTATATGGGATGCATTAGATATGGATGTTGGGGTAGCCTAAGCATTGAATATGTATATATAAATATGATGTAGGTTAATTGATATTCTAGAAAAGGTTTTGGTTTAAGACTTGAATTAGAATTCATGAATCTAGCTTGATACAGGGTTTGACTAGATAGTTAACTCTAGATGAGCCCTTGACCTAGTTTGACTAGATGTTGACTTGGTTTGACCCAGAGTTGACTTTGACCTAGATTGGCTTAGAATCCATGTAGATTGCATCGTAAACTTCATTTATCTTATTTAAACACATTATAACCCATATTGCTCTATTTAGGACATTGTGACTCCGGTGCAGACATTTGATATTATACTACTCTTTTCAGAGTGTCAGGCGAGTACATTATCTGATAGTTCTTTTATTTACTTGTCGATTACTGTACTTCAGTTGTAGTTAGTTCTATTTGATTCTATATTACAAACACGATTTGATATTGCTGAATCCATTTCATGCGACACTCATTTATTCATGTCTGGCCTCCATTTCTGGAATCACTACTGGAATCACCTACTGGAATCACCCTGGAATCACTTACTGGTATCATTCATGTTCTGGCTGGACTTGTACTTATTTCGTGTCGGGTTATGGATTTACTTGTACTTGTTGGGTGGGGAAATATTAGAGTATACATGTGAACATTCCCAAATACTGGAACCACTCCCTTGGAATTATACTGTAATGATAGCCATCCCACACTTGGCCGAGTGTACGATGTGCCATATTACCTACAGCCGTTTACATGTCGATCTCGATATTTTAAAACACATTGTTAGAGTATAGTCTGGACTCACGCTGGAATCTTTGATCACTGACTGGACTCAACTTATACTGGACTCATCTTGTACTGGAATCATCTGGTATTAGATTTATATTGTCTGGACTCACATTGGGATTACACTTGACTCATATTATACTGTCTGAACTTATATCATGTTACTCTAGTTCAGCTAGATCTTATTTTACAGCCTTCATTGCCATGCTTCTCTTCTTGTTTAGTTACCTTACTTTCCTTGTACCTTAACTATTTCTCTACATCATTACTCATATAAACTGCCATGTTCATTAATACAATTGTCTATAACTGTTTATAGTTCTCTGTCATGTACTTGGGATTTCTTGATGAGTTGTGCTCGTTCCTGTCCCGACTGGACCTGTTGAAAATATTACAGATGCTTGCCCCGAGGACACTTGCCCTACTTACTATAGACCAGGAGATGGCTTAGCTACCCTTGGCCCCGACACTCAGGAGTGATCTGGAGACTAGCTAGTTGACTTGGTTTAGTTTTCATGTTTTAGAACTTGAATTGTAATAAGTTGAGATATTGTTTGTTTTGAGATTATTATTATTTAGTAGTTGGTTTGTTGTTGTTATTTAGTCTTGGTTATAAACTTCTGTGTTATCATATCGTGCTTAGACTGTGATTGAGATTTTATTATATCTATACTTGTCCTCCTTTTGGAGTTGAGATTTGACAAGTACGTTATATAATTGCGTACTGAGTTGTTGATTAGATAGTAACCTAGGACAGCGTTCTATCGTCGACACTGCGGCGTAGGCTGGACGTAACCACTTCTCGTGCCCCTACACTGGGTGCGGGTCGTGACAGGCACAATCTCATCCTCCTGTGTAGGTACGTCTCCTGCAACAACACCTGATCCGTAGACCTCAGTATATGCCTTCTCACCTACACCTGGTGGAGATGACCATGTCTTCAGAGGACAAAACAAGGTACAAAATACAACATGCCAAGTGATAGTAATAAATGTACAAAGAACAGATATAAAAAGGGTAACTACAAGAATACATCTAAGTGAAATGCAAGTGAGAAACAACTCTATACATCGGGCTAACTATACCAAAGGTACCGTGTCGGGCAACCTCAGGCGTACAGTAATTACTGAAGCTCTGCTATAGAGACCACAGTAAACAGTATGGGTAACAGCCATGTCTCGGCTATAGAGACGATGGCTAGCATGTATCTATAAAGTAGCCCGATGAATCAGACTATGTTCTCCCCACCCCATGTTCTATTCTATCAGGTCATGTCAGGTAACACTAACAATGTCAAGTAAATAGTCCTGTAACCTATCACAGGGTCCAAACCATGAATATGTCATGTCTAGGACTCTGTTTCATGATTGTGTCAGTGTCCTAGGTCCATCGTGTCTCAAGTAACACGATAATTAATGCAACGCTTATGTCTAAGGTTGATACCCAATATCTGCGTATGGACATTGACACCCGAATATGCTCGAACGTGAAGTATCAACAGAATCCTACGCAAACAGTTACTATAAACTAAGCTAAATATGAAGCAAGAAAAGTAACTAAAATAAAGTACAACAAGAACTAACAATGGCAAGGTACACTTGCCTGGGTCCTGAGCAGTGGTATGACAATGATCAGGTACAATCCTAGGAAATGCGTAAGCCCTGCTGTAAAATATCACAAATAATTCCGGAATAAGAAAAATAACTACAAATAGATATCAACAAGTCCAAGTCTGGACACAGGCAAATTGGTAATTTTTAAGCTACCGCGAGATCCAAGGGTGGACCGCGACGCATCGAACGTGTCAGTATCAAATATCTCATAATTTCACAAACTTAGTGTCAACGAATCCATTATGACGCCACGAACCCAACGGTACTTTCAGAATTGGGTTCTGATATCCTGTTGACAAAATCGCCTGTTGCGTCGGATAATAGGGCCCGCAAAATAGTGTCCCAATCAACAATCTCAGATTCATACCAAACTTTGACCACATGACCAACGTCACGTGACGGGTCTGATGGCACAAGTTTCGTGTCAATCTGAAAAGCGAGCACAGTATAGTCAATTTAACTAGAAATAGGTCGATACGAAATTTGTTATTAAGGTAACGAGTGCTTTATTGATTGAGTAGGGTGACAATATCATGTGACAATTTGTTAAAGTATCAATTGCTCTGTTGTAGTACAAAGCTTGCTACTATAGTAGTAATAATAAAGATTACTATTCACGTCCAACTTGTTAACTTTGTTATGGTTATATATATATATATATATATATATATATATATATATATATATATATATATATATATATATATATATATATATATATATAGCAAGAAAAATGAATCTTCTAAACTAATTAGCATGAAAGTGTCCTGATCACGTTGCATGCTAAATATATATATATATATATATATATATATATATATATATATATATATATATATATTTTATATAAAATATATATAAAATATATATAAAATATATATATATATATATATATATATATATATATATATATATATATATATATATATATAATATATATATATATATATATATATATATATATAAATATATATATATATATATATATATATATATATATATATATATATATATATATATATATATATATATATATATATATATATATATATATATATATATATATATTTTATATAAATATATATATATTTTATATAAAATATATATATATATATATATATATATATATATATATATATATATATATATATATATATATATATATATATATATATAGCATGCTAACTTCACATGGAAATAAAGAAATATTTTATATAAAGTAATTTCATAAACTACAATGGTCTTAAATATACTATTTGTATATACTCAATGTATTACTTTTGGATAACTCTGTGTGTGCATGATATGAAAATTTAAATGTTTGTTGTTTCTTGTAACCATTTCATGATTCCCCTTAACACCCTTAGTCATCAACTTAGCTAAACAAAGCTCCTGGTTCATTATGCGGAGGACAATAATAGATAACAAGATCCTGGTATATTACCTAAAGAGAGTAGAACTCCTCTAATGTGCTAAAGTAGAGAAGAGAGAGTCTGGATCCGAGAGCCGAAAATAAGTCGACTTCTAATCGAGAAGTTGTCGGTGTGAGGGGCCGTGGTGGTCGTAGGAGTCGTCGGGCGGTCCAGACGGCGTCGACTGGTCAGCAGTGTGCTACCGGAGGTAGGCGGCGTGGACGGACGGACATCGGACGACGTGCGGCTGGTCGACGTAGGGGGTAGCTGGACGGACGGTGAGGCGAGCGGCCAAACAGCGAGTGCTGCCGGCGGGTCTGGGTGGTGTCGGGCGGATGGGGTTGAGTAGAGGGTGTCTATGGGATGAGTAAGAAAAAAAAAACATGCACATATATATATGCTTTAGAGGGGTTACTGAATATGGAAGGTCGGGTCCCGTTACAAAATGGGAAGAAGATGGGGGCGGCTTGATTTCGGGCCGATGTTGTTGCTCATTAATCCCAAGCTTTCATGCTATATGCATGAACAATTAGTGGAGTGGGCCCATTGCTTTTATGCTAACTATTACCAATTGCTGTGGCTTTATTTTGTTTACTTGCACATGTATTATGAATGGAAAAATGCTAAGTTTACTACCAAATTCTTACAACCTTCTTACAACTACTCTCTCCCACTCCTTACACATGGGTCCCACCGGATCCCACCACCACTTTCATCCCCCCTGCTACATGGGCTCCATCCGGCCCCACCATTTCTTCCCCTCCTCCAATCGAAGTCCGACACGTGTCCGGTTGTAGGAGGGTTGTAAATTTTGGTTGTAGGCATAGCAAAGCTCGAATGAATGAGAGTAAATGCCATGGTGGGACCCGTTTCGGAAATGAAGTTGTGAAGAAATATTGTGGGGTGCATGCACATGGTGTGCTCGGCTTGATTTGTATTGCTACTGCTGTTTGCTATGTTCTTTCTTTGTTTTCTTTTACGGAAATGCTTTGTTGCCCGCAGGCGGACCAGCCCGTCCGCCTGCGTGGCACTTCCCCATTGACCCTCCCTGTTAGCATGGGGCTCACGCCGTTGACCGGCCAATGGGGGAGGGCCACGTGACGGGCGGGCTGGCCCGCCCGCGGGCCAAATAGCAGCCCCGTTTCTTTTATTAGCTATAGCTTTTATTACTACTTGTAATTTATTTCTATTTTATTTAGTAAGAACTATTCATTTAATTCTTAATGACATTTGTTAAATTATATATAATTTGTAACTCAAATATTTGCTATTTATAAATACCTGTAAATAAGTATATATATATATTTCTTTTTTTTATTCTTTATATATATATATATATATATATATATATATATATATATATATATATATATATATATATATATATATATATATATATATATATATATATATATTTCTTTATATATATATATATATTTTTTTTTCTTTATATATATATATATATATATATATATATATATATATATATATATATATATATATATATATATATATATATATATATATATATATGCGCGTAGCACAGTTACTGGCAGGAAGGCTCAGAGGGAGGGCAGCCCCTGTTAGCCCCAAAGCTATGTTTTTTATGGGTCCGGTCTTCGCGCGCGCGTCCGCGACATAGTTCGCGTTCGCCCGCGCGTGTGTATGTGCGCTCGCGCGCGGTTAAAGTACATGCGTGCGTACGCACGCGAGTTAAGAACACGGGCCCGCGCTTGCCCGCGTATGCGGGTGCGCGCGGTTTAAGAACACGCTCGCGTATGCGGGCGGGTTAAGAACGTGTGCGCGTAACGCGCTACACGGGTATGTGTGCCCGCCCGCGGCATAGAACACATGCGTGAGCATGTGCATGTCATGACACATAGATGGTTTATGATCGATATCAAAAACCATCCCAGATGGTCTAGAATCGATCTATAATCGATTTAGACCCCTGTTCAGGTATGAATGGCTATCCCTATTAAAAAACTGAGCTTATAGCTCATTTTTTAATGGAAGGATAGTGTTTTCACGGGGATTACCCCGTGAATCCCTCTTTAGCCGCTCGTCGGACTCGCTACACTCTCTCTGCCATAACCCTAAGGGTTTTATGGCAGATATCTTATAACACTGTATGGGGGAATGGTTTCCCCCCTAGACCCCCTTCCCTGTTTAGCCGCTCGCTAAGAGCTCGCTACACCCGTACTAAAACTTACCTGATTAGCTGCATTAGCTACATTAGCTACATTAGCAGCCCCCCTCAGTCGTCGGGGTGGGGCTCGCTGCATTAGCTGCATTTGTTTAGCAGCAGGTGCGTTGCTTGCTCGCTCCGCTCGCGCGTCCGTCGCTCGACTCCTGTCCGGCATTGACAGTACTTTACGCTACCGTGGGGGGGAGTGAGTTCGGCTTTCAGCTCTTCACTCATCGCCTCCGTTGTTAACTCCGGCTCCCTCGGGCTTGCTATCGCTACCCCTCGGCTTCGGAGACTACTCTCGCTTCGCTCGGATGTTCCTCGTCCCCGACTCACGGTAGCTGCAAGTACTGTCCCTGCCTGCCATTCGTCTCGCTCCTCCCCTTACTTACTCCACTTTGTTTGTGATTGTTAAACTATCCTTACTCTGAAAAGTCGTATGGTGATACACCGAAATTCCACCTACTCCCGAATTGAACGAGTAAATTCCTCGGTTTGACACTCTTACCACTAGAACGAGTAAATCATCCGTTGGGAACTCTTACCATAACTTCGGTGAATGGTGGGTCCATATGGGCGTGATCAGTAAGTTATATGCGTATAACTTGCTGGCGGTCAACATAGGAACACCGCTACGCTATACCGACCGACGTCCTATACTGTCAGAGTAACTGTGTGTGCTATTTAGGGTTTGAGTTGGGAATGAATTCATTGAAATCCATGCTTAACACATGCTTCAACGTCTTTATTTTCAAACAAACGACCCTCGCGCGTACGTGCGCGTAGCACAGTTACTGGCAGGAAGGCTCAGAGGGAGGGCAGCCCCTGTTAGCCCCAAAGCTATGTTTTTTATGGGTCCGGTCTTCGCGCGCGCGTCCGCGACATAGTTCGCGTTCGCCCGCGCGTGTGTATGTGCGCTCGCGCACGGTTAAAGTACATGCGTGCGTACGCACGCGAGTTAAGAATACGGGCCCGCGCTTGCCCGCGTATGCGGGTGCGCGCGGTTTAAGAACACGTTCGCGTATGCGGGCGGGTTAAGAACGTGTGCGCGTAACGCGCTACACGGATATGTGTGCCCGTCCGCGGCATAGAACACATGCGTGAGCATGTGCATGTCATGACACATAGATGGTTTATGATCGATATCAAAAACCATCCCAGATGGTCTAGAATCGATCTATAATCGATTTAGACCCCTGTTCAGGTATGAATGGCTATCCCTATTAAAAAACTGAGCTTATAGCTCATTTTTTAATGGAAGGATAGTGTTTTCACGGGGATTACCCCGTGAATCCCTCTTTAGCCGCTCGTCGGACTCGTTACACTCTCTCTGCCATAACCCTAAGGGTTTTATGGCAGATATCTTATGACACTGTATGGGAGAATGGTTTCCCCCCTGGACCCTCCTTCCCTGTTTAGCCGCTCGCTAAGAGCTCGCTACACCCGTACTAAAACTTACTTGATTAGCTGTATTAGCTACATTAGCAGCCCCCCTCAGTCGCCGGGGTGGGGCTATATATATATATATATATATATATATATATATATATATATATATATATAAAATTGTTATTACAACTAATAGCACATTAATTGGTATTTAAACAAAAAATAAATATGACAAAATTTTGGGTGTTTACAATCTATTTAAAACCATTTCAATAAAATCTAATCCAAATTTAAAACTAGATAAATCTCATCTTTAATTTAAAACTATTTAAAATTTAATCCAATAAAATCTACTCCCAATTTAGATTACATAAAATAAATTTTAAATATCCTTTTATAAATAGAAAAATAATTCTAATTAGTTTAAAATACTTTAAAATAATTCCAAATAATTTTTTCTAAAACCAAAGTTCTACAAAATATACATGAATTTATTTTCATGTATATCGCACGCAAATAGTATAAATTATTTGCATAAATATTACTTTCGAAATTAGTACCTATACTTGTATATCAAATAATAAAAATAAGTTTGGCAAATCCGGGACGACATATTTATACTCGAACAAATATAAAAAATATTTACCTTATATTATATCAAAATAAAATAGTTATTTCTATATTTATGAAAAATCTAATAATAAAACTTTTGTATAAAAATAATTAAATACTTCGTATATACGTATTCGTACTCATCGTAAAAATACCCAAACAAATATATAGTAAAATTTTGGGGGCTTACAATTTACCCAACTTACAAGAATTTCGTTCTCGAAATTAAGAAATAACTAGGATAGGTAGGGTTGTGAAGGTAGATGGATTTTCTTATTACGATAACACGATGGAGATGGAACGACGTTTAACGAAAACAAGCAATTGGAATAACTAGAAAAATAAAATAGAATAGTCTAGAAGATGATCGCATCCATGACATCCCAATCAGTGCTTAATTTGATAACAACTAACATCACAAGGTGTAATGTCTAAATAGGTAATAACTTTCTAAATCTTTCAATAGGGCTCACTAGTCCTTGAAGGTTTTAACATAGGTTATATCACATATGATACCCTTTAATCAGAAAAGATAACCACCTAATAATGTAATTGGCTTATAGGATTCATACGTAGTACTACCCATATATCTATCTTCTTTCAAGCACGAGGGTTTGTCTTTTCGAAATAGGTGAAGGCGTAAGACAACAAAAAGTTCAAGGAGGACGTGATCGAATACAAATGCGGGGTTCAAAGGCGATTGATTAGTTCGAAAGAGAGTTGTCAAGGCAGTTGCGGATGAGATCCTATTTTGGTAGATTTCTATTTGCAGGCTCGTATCAGTACAATTATGTAACCAATACGATATGCTCGGACCTGTCTAGAGGGCAAGTATAGGTATAATAAGCTAAGTCAACTATATCTCAATCTACGTAGAATAATTATATGAAGAGCAAACCAGGTGCACTAAGGTTGATCAGACCTTAATATACCGATTCTATTTAGACAATATGTTAGTGGACGTCCCTAGTATAACATGTCCTGAACAAGCTCGATAAAAGATAAGCTTGCAAAACTAGGCTATGATAGCAGCGTTAGTCAATATAGTCCAAAAGTATGTGAGATGGTGAAAGAAAGTATAAATAGTTTAAGTTTCTAAAAAATCTACGATTCGTCCGGTGTTTGTGCCTCTACAGTTGTCCTACTATCTTCTTTTCTAAGGCTTTTATCGACCAAATGGGTTAGGGACCTTTAAACTCTATAGTTTAGGTAAATATATTAGTATCATTCAATTATACCTCATTAATGGGTCATGAGGACAAAGGGGATGCTAGGTTGTGAGGCACGCTACCCAACTTACAAGAGTTCAACTAATAGTATAATTGAACAATGGAGCATATATATCGAGTACGAGTCATCTTCCTAACCTCTATATAAGCACGAGAAATAAGACAAACGGTAGAAAAGAAATCAAGCAAGATGCAATTCAAGGCCGTCAAACGAGAGTTCGAAAATAGAATCAAGGAAGGAGATCAAGTATGTGGAGATGAGATCCTGGACTCTAATTGTCACGACCCGTACCCGCTTTTCGGGATGCGAGAGAGTGAGCAAGCCAGCTACGTATCAAGTGGACTCTAGCCCGACTCGAGTACGTATAAGCTGTCAAGATCATGGTATCATGGCTAATATGGTAATCTACAATGTATCTCAATCCACAAGAATATATAAGACAAGAATGAACAAGTATGGGTCGTGGTCTGCAGCCTACTAGCATATATGTCCGATTAGACTCCAAGAATAATATGAGTCTATAAAGCAAAGCTGATAAGCAGGATATATCATAAAAGCATGAGAAAGATAGTAAATCAATAATACTAACAAAATACCTAAATCATGCAGATGAAGTTAACTACCACATGCTCAGCTAACTAACTCCGTGCAATCAGCTACCTGAAGAGATCATCAGGTCCTCAGAGGACTATAGCAAGATACATAAAACATGCCTACTAATATGACAGTAAATAACATGTATGGAGGATAAGAACACTGCAAAAAGAACATCTAAGGACGACGAGTCGTGTGGAAATGTAATACTAGACTTGGCTAACTATCAATCAGAACTCCTATAGCTTGTAGTACAATGCAAGATACTTCCAATCTATAGTGTTTCAATTGACGTACAAAGCAGGATACTCTCAGTCGAGATTAGCCAATTCTAGTATCGATCTTCTCTCCTAAAGGATACAAGGTCAAGTAGACTCCTATAAATCGTAGTACAATGTAAGATACTCCCAATTTATAGTGTCGTAAGTCAAGTCAATCAATCAATATCAAGGTAGAAGAATCTGCTATAGGTCGTAGTATAATGTAAGATACTCCCAATCTATAGTATCGCAAGTCAAGTCAATCAATCAATATCAAGGTAGAAGAATCTGCTATAGGTCGTAGTACAATGTAAGATACTCCTAATCTATAGTATGTCTCAACTGTAGTACAATGCAAGATACTCTCAGTCAAGAATAGTCAAGTCAAGAACAAGATATAGGAACTGACAACTCAATCACGAGACAAGGTAACACGATAAGACCAATAATCAAGCAATGTCTAATATCCTATACGTGCACGTAATCTAGAACAAGTAAAATAATCAAGGACAAAACAATCACAATATGGAAATCATGTAATAATATAAAAAAGAATACAATAGAGAAAGAGAAAAACAATGTAAATACTGTATATGTTCGACAAGGTATACTTGTCTGAGGGTTGCACGGAGAACCAACAATATCGCCAATCAACAAGTTAGAAAGTCCAAGTCTCACAACTGCCTCCAGAAGCTGAAATAGATATTGCCAACATTCTCAGAATAGTCAAATTAGCTAGGATTGCATGTCCTTAAGTCCAATTCTGAACACAGGGGCAAAACGGTAATTTTGGGTTAAAACGATGTCCGTCGTTGGACCCGTTTTGCAGCAAAAAATGTGCCAGAGTCAATGGTCTCTAAAGTCGTCAAACTATATGTCTACGGATTCGTTTTGATGATACGAACCCAACGGTATGTCCAATTTTGGATTCCGATGGGCCGTGCACGAAATCGCCCGTTAAGTCGGATCGTGGGGCCCGCAAAACAGTGATCCGATCAATTATTTCAGAATCGGACCAAACCTGGCATACAGGACCAGAAAAATGATACGGTCCTGTTGGTGTAAGTTTTGTCTCGATCTGACGAACGTGCACAAAGTAATTAGAAAATTTACACAGAGGCCGATACGATAAATTTTGACGGATACGCATCAAATTCGTCGCGCACACGCAACCAATTTGAATTCCATCAAAGCCCACACGACCACGAAGTCGATACGCACCTTTTGATGCTTTGGGTTTGCGACCACGTCACCGGGATTGGCGGGACGTACGTCGTATCGAAGGTTTTCTTAAGTTTTTGTGAGACTATTTTTGACAGTTTCTCCTGATTTTGGGGGACGAATTAAACATAGCACATACGACAAAATTATAAACTACAAAAAGGGTCTTCCAGTCCTATAGGCTGTCTAATAGGGTGTTCAATTAGTTTTTCTGAACTACTAACAGGTTGATTGGATTCACTCTTCAAACATGGGATGTTGGATTGTTTATTATCTGTTTTATAACTAGGTTTTTTACCAACTTTGGTTCGATTTCTTATCTAATACAGACGACTTCAACTTGAACTAATCGACAGAGGTCAGAGTTGGTTATGTTGTGAGAATACCAGAAGAAATGGATCCCAAAAAGATCGAGTGTACGTCGAGAATGCATGACCTGAAGTTGGGCGTTTGGCGGTGGTTGCTGCCCGCGGTTTCGCTGTCGCTGCTGCACGAGGCTGCTGTTGCTCGCCTTGCCCGATGGCCGACGGTGCGTACGGTGGCACGAGGTCGCCGATGTGGTCGCCCAATGATCTGGGTGCTAGGGTTTTGGATAATCCCCCTTCCTCTCTCTCGTATATACGTGAAACAAGGAGGCGCGCGGGTTTAGGAGCTTGGGGCATGCCCAAGCTCGGCTCAGGATGGGCTAGGCTTGGGGAAATAGGTTTTTGTGTGTGGTGTGGGTGTTTTTTATTTGTTTTTAATTTCTATTCTTTTTATTTCCTTCTTTTATTTCCTTTATTTTATTATATCTATATATATTTGTTACAAGGCATAGTTACACTCAATATATATTTAAATAACATTTGCAATACATGTTTACTAAAATAAATACATTTATAACTTACAAGAATTATATAATAAGCCTTATGTAATATAAATACTAAACATTATAATCAATATATAAATAAAACTATTATAAGTGTATACATTTGTATTTAAATTAAATAATGTATGTACATATAATCAAATACATGCAAGATCGTATTTAACCTACTGATTCCAAAAGAATATACAAGGACATTATTTATAAAATATATTATCCATTTAATGATAATAAAATATATATCATATATATAACTATTATAAACTATTTACTTGGCCATAAAAGTAAAATACCAATATAAATATTTTATATATACCATATACATCTACAAGGTCATTTTTGGGCGTACGATATGTCTACATGAGTTTGGACTGGCTTGGGTCAAGTCCGGGCCAGTATAGTACAGTCGGGTCTCCTAAAAGTCAATAATCTAATAATAAATAATTAAAAATATTTAAAGGGATCATGTCACAACTTAGCCTGGTTTTCCTAGTTAGGACATCACTATGGCTCCGCCTTCCCCCTTATAGTTAATACACTAGTCAAGGCACGCCACTGCACTATCCATGCCACGATTTCTAATCATCTTGTACTCCAAAACTTAACCATGACTTAAAGCATTCTACCGTAATAATTAACTAATTAATTATTTATAAAAATTCTAAAATCACCATTTAAATCAAATAAATAATAATAATAAAATATTTCAAAACTTTCGAGAAGGGGAGCTACAAATCTATCCACCTTAAAAATAATTTCGTCCTCAAAATTCTAATTCATAACTATTCCTTAAAATTCAAAAAAGAAGTTTACTTTTACATTAACCTCATTAAATTTTAGTTCCTCAAAATAGTTTATATCCTTCTCCTAGCCATTTTGTAACTACGAAACCTCGAGGACTTCTATCCACCTTTGGTCACACTACTCCCTCAAAAGGTCTGTCACTAAACTTTATAACCATCTAACTAGTTGCTAACAGTTCTACCAACAGGTATCTAGGGCATATGACATCTATAATCCATCAAATCTATAAATAACCAAAATTTAATAATCAGGCAATATTATATTATAACTTAAGGATTTCTAATAATTTCTAGGCAACACGATCGTTCGTCACCCCGAAATAAGAAGAGACGAGAATCAATGTTACGGGAAGGCAAGAAAGAATAATCGAGAACAAATATAAAATTTCAAGGACGTAGAGAAATTTCTAGTAGAGTTTTCAAGGCAGTGTGGATTGAGATTTCTAAGATTTAATCATAGTCGTAGGCTCATACCAGTACAGTTACGTAACCGGTACGATATGCTCTGACCTGCATGGGCCACCAAAAAAACTTGTCACGACCCGCACCCGCTTTTCGGGCGCGAGAGCGTGAGCAAGCCAGCTACATATCAAGCGAACTCTATCCCGACTCGAGTACGTATAAGCTGTCAAGATCATGGTATCATGGCTAATATGGTAATCTACAGTGTATCTCAATCCACAAGAATATATAAGACAAGAATGAACAAGTATGGATCGTAGTCTGCATCCCACTAGCATATATGTCCGATTAGACTCCAAGAATAATATGTGTCTATAAAGCTAAGCTAATAAACATGATATATCATAAAAGCACGAGAAAGATAGTAAATCAATAATACTAACAAAATACCTGAATCATGCAGATGAAGTCAACTACCACATGCTTAGCTAACTAACTCCGTGCAATCAGCTACCTGAAGAGATCATCAGGTCCTCAGAGGACTAGCAAGATACATAAAACATGCCTACTAATATGACAGTAAATAACATGTATGGAGGATAAGAACACTGCAAGAAGAACATCTAAGGACGACGAGTCGTGTGGAAATGTAATACTAGACTTGGCTAACTATCAATCAGAACTCCTATAGCGTGTAGTATAATGTAAGATACTCCCAATCTATAGTATTTCAATTGACGTACAAAAGAGGATACTCTCGGTCGAGATTAGCCAATTCTAGTATCGATCTCTTCTCTTAAAGGATACAAGGTCAAGTAGACTCCTATAAATCGTAGTACAATACAAGATACTCCCAATTTATAGTGTCGTAAGTCAAGTCAATCAATCAATATCAAGGTAGAAGAATCTGCTATAGGTCGTAGTACAATGTAAGATACTCCCAATCTATAGTATCGTAAGTCAAGTCAATCAATCAATATCAAGGTAGAAGAATCTGCTGTAGGTCGTAGTACAATATAAGATACTCCCAATCTATAGTATGTCTCAACTGTAGTACAATGCAAGATACTCCGAGTCAAGAATAGTCAAGTCAAGAACAAGATATAGGAACTGACAACTCAATCACGAGACAAGGTAACACGACAAGACCAATAATCAAGCAATGTCTAATATCCTATACGTGTACGTAATCTAGAACAAGTAAAACAATCAAGGACAAACCAATCAAAATATAGAAATCATGTGACAATATGAAAAGGAATACAATAGAGAAAGAGAAAAATAATATAAATACTGTATATGTTCGGCAAGGTATACTTGTCTGAGGGTTGCACGGAGAACCAACAATATTGCCAATCAACAAGTCAGTAAGTCCAAGTCTCACAACTGCCTCCAGAAGCTGAAACAGACATTGTTAACATTCTCAGAATAGTCAAATTAGCTAGGATTGTCTCTCCTTAAGTCCAATTCTGGACACAAAAGCAAAACGGTAATTTTGGGTCAAAATAGAGTCCGTCGTTGGACCTACTTTGCACCAAAAAGTGTGGCAGAGTCAATGGTCTCTAAAGTCGTCAAACTATATATCTACGAATTCGTTTTGATGATACGAACCCAACAGTATGTCCAATTTTAGATTTTGATGGGCCGTATACGAAATTGCCCGTTGAGTCATATCGTAGGGCCCACAAAATGGCGATCCGATGAACTGTCTCAGAATCGGACCAAGCCTGGCATACATGATAAAAAAATGATACGGTCCAGTTGGCGCAAGTTTTGTCTCGATCTGACGAACGTGCACAAAGTAATTGGAAAATTTGCACAGAGGCCGATGTAGGACCATTGAGCACCTCTAGGGGGGTGAATTGAGTGAGTGCGAGTGCAGCAGAAAATAATCACCAATTTAAAATTTTAAACAGATAACTATGGCAGTAAATAAGAGATAGTAAATAAATAAAGCAAGAGATAGAGAGATCAAACTCAGTGACACAGCGATGTATACTGGTATCCCTCTAAGAGGACTAATCCAGTCTCGAGTACTTTTGTTCGATGTTAATCCACTGAGGCACAAGCTAATTGAGAGCTTGCAGTCTCTTACAATACCGTACTTGGTGACAAATGTACGACCAACTTCACAACACCGTGCTTGGTGACGAGCGCACGACCGGCTCCACAACGAAGATAATTACTGTACTTTGAACAACCTCTTTACAACTCTTGAGAACCAAAAGACTCTAGATCGAAATAGATATTACTGGCTTTTGGCTAAGAGGAGTATAGGTGTGATATGAAAACTTTTGATCGGTTGAAAACACTTATTGAATAGAGAAGAGAAGATGAAGAATGAATGAGTGATTTGAAATGAAAAACTCTCTCCTATTTATAGGTATTTTCTGGGACTGAACTCGGGCAGAGTTCTCATGCAAAGATTTCGCATATGAACGTTGCATGCAGATTTGAAGGCAAGAAATATTTGAATTCAAACAGACCGAACTCGGGCCGAACTCGGTTTGAGTTCTGTCTAGGAAAATATTGATTATTTGTCAAATTCTGTTGCAAAAATAAAACTGAACTTTTTGGTGAATGGAATATGAATAGGTAGGCTTTATGAAAAAGTGGACTAAGATTAACCTAAGCCAGTATTACCTAGTCGATCTTACAATTTATGTCCTAGATTCAATAAAGATAAAATACATAATAAATTATAAAATGACTCGGACTGGATCCCAATGAAAGTGATCTTCAGATTGATGATTTACGTGCTTGATGATGCAGTAATACGCTTGTTGATATTGATTTCACACGTCCTGAAATGATTAGTAGCAGTTCGTATATTTTGTGTATTGACTTAAGTTCATGTCGATTATTAAAATCGGATGTGACCATGGAATGGAATGGGCCAATAATCTCCTCTATTTTGATAATTGACAAACTTGAGTCTATACCAAAATATATCTAAAAATAGAACAAATAATAATGTACCTGAAAAAATGATTTTGTTTTGGATTGTACTCTTTCGTACTCTTTCTCTGATTTGATTTTTGGTATTGTACTCTTTTCTCCCCCTTTGTCAATATAAAAATGACTTTGGCTCCCCCGTAATATGTGAAGCAAACAATGTACAACAAACAGACAAAGTGAAACTAAAGAGATAACCAAATAATAACAGTTCCACACAGAGTGTATAAAAAAATAACAAGTACTGAAAAAGACAAAAAATATCATGCATAAAAATGTCTGAATGAAAGGAAAGATACAATCATCATCATAAAGTGCTAATAAACTGTCTAACTAAAAAGTTTAGACATAACATAAAAAAAAACTACATAAAAAAGATCATCATCTAACAGCCCTATCCAATATCTACCAGCTCAAGTCCGCATCACATAGTGGGGTCGTCACCGCCAGGAGCATCCGGAGGAAAGTAAGCAGCAGTAGGATCGAAGTAAGGGAAAGTCGCCTCATCTCCGAACCTGGGTCCTGGGAAGCCTGGGTGAGGAAGGATAGTTACTGGATATGATGGGTCCTGGGAGAGACTCCAGTGAAGATCAGCAATGCCATTCCGCAACACCTGAGCCTGGGTAATGTGGCGGAACTCAGAGTCAAGATAGCTCTGATGATGTTGCGCAGAGAGGGCAACAAAGTCATCAAATCGCTGATAAAATCTGGGGTCAAAATTCGAAGCAGGGGCTGGAGCAGGAGCATCAGAAAGAGGAGCCACAGCGTCAGCATCTGGAGCAGGCTGAGCTCTAGAAGGCAGAGGAGGAGTAGGGTATCGACGAGACCTGCTGAGCTCTATGGCTATGGAGGAGTAGGCATAGGTTTGAAGATCGATTTCAAACCTTTGAAAGATGGAGGCCAAGTGCATGGGATAGACCAGGTTGCGTCCTGCATTTCTGCAGTTCAGTATCCAGGCTATCATGGTCTTGGGAACAGAAAAAGGAATGCCAAAGTGGATATGATACATGGCGGACAGCTCCAAGAAAGTGATCTTATCAGATGATCCTTTCTTTGGAAGAAGGACTGAGAAAATAAACCTATGTAGTTCATAGAAGTTTTGGTTGAGATCTTTGGAAAAGAATCTTCTAGAAACAGGTCTTGGATGGCAAAGCAGTTCTTTGAAGGAGTTGAGAGTGACACCTTCAGGGAATTGGATGTGATGGATATCCACTAGTGCTTCACCCACATCAGGAACATGGAAATATTCGCTGATGTCGGTGGAGCTGAATTCTAATTCTTGCCCAGCAACGCAAGAATAGAAGTTTTCGTTTGGTTTTACTTGCAGGTTGCAGTAAAACATACGGACAGCGTTGTCATAGATGTTCTCGGCTACTTCGAAGAAGTCACGATAGCCGAGACGGTCAAATGTGGGAGCATATTCAGAAAATGTAGTAAAGTTTACACAAGCTCCAGCATATATTCTACGACAAGAAAATGAATCAAACCAAAGGTCAGAAATTTTTTTGTCAGGAAATAGACCGGAATCAAAATCATCTGAACCTATGGGTCTAGCTAGACTAAAAATGTAACACCCAGTTTTCTAAAATGAGGGTAATTTTAAAATTTTGTAATATTAGTCTTTTAATAATGATAATTAAATCATGATATGATTTTTGGTAATTTTTAAATCATTTTAAAACTATTTTAAATCATGACTTAAGATTTTGGTATTTTGATAGTGTAACCTTGGAGACTGGTTGACCTAGAGCCTAACCATGTTATTGGGATACTTATTTGTCATTTTAGCCTAGAGGGTATTTTGTCATTTTTAGGGTTATTTGAATTTAATATAATTTATTTAAATTTATGATTTATTTTGAGTTGATTTGAATGGTGGTTGAATAGGTTGACTTTGACTAGTGTTGACCTTGGTGGACTGACCAATTAGTTAATCCTAGTCATGACCACTTGGTTAGAGTGTGTAACCCTAGCTTGACCTAAGTTAGTGATATTTAACTCATTAGAAGGAATTAGGATTTGATTTGAATAGAAAATGGCTTGTAGTTTCACAAGTCATGACTTGTGACTTAAGCCTTAGAGGCCCAACCCAACACTAGTGGAGCCCTAACCCTAGCCCAACAGCCCATGTCCAGCCACATAGGGATTCCTCCTCTATTTAATGCCTCATAGAAATTAGGGCTAGCCTCTATTAGGAATATTTGCAAGTTTGAGAAAGAGGTGAGTCCCCAACTTCAATAATCCCTAGAAAATCCTATTTAATTCCTTTTCTATCCAAACAAATCGCATTAGATTCTAATTCACCTGTTCTTGCTGTTTATGGAAGATTATTTCAGCTTGGGAGCAATTTGGAGAAATTTGGCTATCAAGAGGAACACCCCTCTTTGGAGTTTTTTTGAGGATTTGACACCTATAGGTAACTCCTTCAAAACCTATTATAATTGCTGTTATTATTGTATTTTAGCATAGATCTAGGTGTCCCCTAGCTAACCCTAGATTTTTGTAGGATTTTGTGTCCTATTCGTGTCCTATTTGGACACGTATCAATCCTTGTAATTAGGTGTTTGATGAAATGTCCCAAAGGGCATTTCGATTTATTTTTAGGAATATTTTTGAATAAGAATTTAGGTTTTAACCTCGCTTATGAGATTCCATTGCTCTGAGCACGTATTGGTGTCGTGTCGAGTCGCCACGGACACACGAACACGCGGGTGCACACGCGCGCGCACGAGCACTGTAGCTGCCCAGCTGCTCGGGGTTGATTGCAAGCAGGACAGGCCACTAGGACACATGATATTCGACACACACCTTGGGGCGACCACTAACACCACGTGTGTCAAGTTTCACGACCCCTCGTGTCGTGTCGGACACGGTGTCGTGCGTGCACAGGGTGTGCACTGTACGTACCAGTGCACTGTTTTGTTTTCCTGTTTTTAATTCAGTTTTAAATGATTTTAATTGTGTTTAAATTTGCTAATTAAGATCCTAATATGTCTAATAATCTATGATTAATTAGTTTACATGTTAGTTAAAGGGTTGGATGAAATTTGGATTCGTTTGGGTTAACTGGCATGTTTGGCTGATATTGATGCACATGTTGTCTGATACTGTTTTTTTTCTAAATTCCTAAGCAATTAAATCCCTGTTTAGTAATGGTTTTCACTGTTTGAATGTCCTCACATGATTGCTAGTATATGTAAATGAAATGTTTCAATTTGAATTTGGTTTTTGGTTTGAGAATGAGAATTTAGACTTTGGGTTGGATTTCGAAATGCTGGAAACTGGGAATTGGTTTCCTATTCTTTTTAGAACTAAAGTGAGCCACTGATTTTTTACTTTAACTGTCAACTGAATTGATTCCTTCATTTTACTGTATTTGAATGTTCATTTCATTCCTATTTAACCTGAGATTTAAATCCTTCCTTAATGAACTGTAGATTGCTTTTCCTTTAACTGTAAATAGGACTGATGGCTTAATACCTGTGATTCCCTTCCCTCTTAAACTGAAATGTATTTCCAGTTGACATTGACTGATTTCCTTTTGATGAGTTAATTTGATCCCCACACATTGTATATTGTTCAGTGAATTCGAATTTGGTTACATTCAAATGACTGATTTGAATGAGGGTTTTATTCATTGAATTAACTGTCAAGCTATTTTATTCCTTAATAGAACTGATTTCAATGATTGATTCCTATTTCCCATACACAGGTTCAGTTATCACTCACTGCTACACATGTACATTGTACACTGATTTTCTTATTAACTAGTCACTGATTTACTATGGAAGCTCACTGATTTTCCCTACACTCATTGACACTTGAGCACAAATGTACACTGTTTTCCTATGTTACTTTACTGGTTTCAGGATTTCCTTCAACTGTCAATTAATTCCAGATTTCTAAATGGTTAGTTAGCACTGTTTGCTACTCTTCTATTGCTCACTGTTTCCATATCACCACTGCACACAATGTCACAATGTGCACAGGTTATATAACCCACACACAGGTTTGCCATTCCCTATTTTTCCCTTTAGACAGTGTACACTGTTTTGTGATAGGTTTCCTGTTTGTATCACACATTGCCATGCCATTGTTTTCAGTGACACACACTCTTGTACCCTCCATTCACACACACACACATGTACACCACATTCCCCTTCCTATCCCAATATATATGTGTACATACATGTATATATATTTGTCTAATGTGTATATATAGATAATATATGTATATTGTAGGTATACCTATATGCTAATGTGTGTTACCATATTATATTAATATGGGTATATATAAATATGTTTGTATGGTATACATATAGTAGCCTATATGTTATGAGTATTTCTATATTATATTATAATATATCAATATGTGTATTATATATTAGATATATATTTTGACATGTAGTCATGTGAATTGTGGGTTGGTTTTAGGCATGATAGCCTATAGCCTATGGGTGTATCTGTGTGTCAGTATAGAGTCTAGTTAGACTTGTGTAGCCTTGTTAGACCTAGAATAGACTAGTTAGACTAGTATAGACTTGTTTGACTTAGGTTAGACTTGGTTGACCTAGGTTTGACTTCTAGGGTTGACCAGAGTTGACCAAGAGTTGACTTTGGTCTAGATTGACCTAGATTCATGTAGAATGCATTGTAGTGCATCTTATTTCCATTCTGGACATGTTATGACTCGTGCTGTTCTAATAGGAGCCAGACACCACTCCTCGAACAGTACTTTTATCTTGGGCATTCAGATAGCAGGCGAGTACATTCTCTGATAGTTCTCTCATTTAATTGTCAATTACTGTACTTCAGTTATAGTTAGTTTTATGTGATTCTCTGTTACAACACGTATGGATATTTCTGGATTCATGTATGCGACACACATACCTTACTTATCTGGCCTCTATTACTGGAATCACTAGAATCATTCCGGAATCTATTTCTAGAATCATTATATTTTGGCTGGACTCATCTCGATTCTCGTGTCGAATTCTGGATTCATTTGTATTGCGGGGCGGGGAAATATTGGAGTAGACATGTGAACATTCCCAAATAGTGGAACCACCCCTTGGAATTATACTGGAATAATAGCCATCCCACACTTCGCGAGTGTGCGATGTGCCGTATTACCTACAGCCGTTTACATGTCGATCTCGGTATTTTAAAACACACTGTTAGAATAGCTGGGCTCACCTGGATTCTTGATCACTACCTAGAATCATCTATTACTGTATTCATCTTGTATTAGATTCATCTCGTACTGGACTTATAGTAGTTTCACACTGGTTTTGTATTTACTGTCTGGACTTATTATGTTACTTTAGTTCAGCTAGATTTATTTTACAGCCTTCATTGCCATCATTCTTCTCTTGTTTTAGTTACTTTACTTCCCTTGTATCTTACTGCTTCTCTATACTATCACCTAAATATAAACTGCCATATTCATCAATAAAACTGTTTATAACTGCTTTATTGTTCTCTGTCATTACTTGGGTTTTCTTGATGAGTTGTACTCGTTCCTATCCTGATTGGACCTGTTGAAAATTTTACAGAGGACGAGGAGGAGGCCTGCTTAGATACTTTCTATGGGACAGCCTTAGAGGACACTTGCGATCCGGACTTCCAGTCAGATCTCTTAGCTGTAGAGACTGTTGCTCCATAGATATCTTTATCTTATTTCATAGTATTTGGGATTGAGTTGTATATTTGGATCTGTATTATTTCTGGATGTTAGTGGAGTTTATCTAGACACTTAGCTTTCTCTCTATTTGTATTTCCTGTGGATTTGGATCTTGCATCTTTTATATCATTCTATCTTATCGTATTCTACCTTAGATGTGATTGAGATATATTCTGTTATGTCACCCCCATTCGGGGAGTATAACTGTTTTTACCTTAAACTGTTAGATATTGTGACCTAGGACAGCGTTCTACCGCCGACACTGTGGCGTAGGCTGGACGTACTCACGTCTCGTGCCCTTACTCTAGGGTGCGGGTCGTGACAAAAAAGACTAGTGGGGACATAATCAGAAGAGGAAGATCCTGCTTGTGAGGGATCAACCTGTCTTCTCTGACGCTTGGGTGCCATAGATGAGAGGAAAGAAAAAAGAAGTACCTTAGAAAGGAGGAATAAGATGAAGTAGGGTAGCCCACTAGAACTCCTTGGAAGCTTGAAGGGAAGGAGGAGGAAGAACTTTTGGGAGTAGTAGAGGGTTTTTCACGAGTTGGATAAGTGAAAAAGTAGAAGAAAGGAAGGGTTTAAATAGAGCTAGTGCCGGCTGTTCGGTTCTGGAAGCTGAACAGCGCCGACCGAACTCGGTCAGAGTTCGGTCCGAGTTCGGCCACTTGTATTTCCGAGGTCATAACTGTAGTATTGGTGTTTAAATTTGAATTAATGACTGTTGACTTCTGCATTTAATAACTTCTATTACTTTGGGTTAGCTGTAGGGGCTGGATCCCAGCTAGCGGTAGTCCGAAGACTAGTGCACCATGTCGCTTCAGGCTATTTACACCTATATGACAAAAGGGCCATTTCGGCTTGTACCCAAAATAATTTCTGTTAAATAAATTACGAAGTTTCGAGTCATAAAATTAAATTCAATTACCATACTACACTATGAATCTGAAAATTCAAGTATACCGAGCTCTCGCCTCATTATGTTAAATCGGTCTTCAGCCAGTGGTTTTGTGAAAATGTCTGCTAGTTGATGATCTGTGTCAATAAACTCTAAGCAGATATCCCCGTGTTGTTGGTGATCACGTAAAAAGTGATGACGAATCTCAATGTGTTTTGTGCGTGAGTGACATACAGGGTTCTTAGTCAGATTAATGGTGCTAGTATTATCACAATAAATGGGAATCTTAGTGTAGTACAGATTGTAGTCTTCTAGGGTTTGCTTCATCCACAAAATTTGAGCACAGTAACGTCCTGCGACGATATACTCAGCCTCAGTAGTTGATAATGCTACAGAATTTTGCTTCTTGCTAAACCAAGAGACTAAGGCTTTTCCTAGGAAATGACACGTACCGCTGGTACTTTTACGGTCTACTTTGCATCCTGCAAAATCTGCATCCGAGTAACCTATCAGGTCAAAGGATTTGGTTTTAGGATACCACAAGCCGACTGTAGAAGTTCCCTTAAGGTATCGGAAGATACGCTTAACGGCACTTAGGTGTGATTCCTTAGGATTTGCCTGGTATCGTGCACATATGCAAACACTGAACATAATATTAGGGCGACTAGCAGTTAAATATAATAAGCTAATCATACCTCGATACTTACGCTGGTCGACAGGTTTGCCACTTTCATCAGTATCAAGCTTTGTGGATGTAGCCATTGGAGTTTCGATAGGCTTTACATTATCGAAGTCATACTTTTTTATTATGTCCTTCGTATACTTGGCTTGATTGATGAATGTTCCCTTTGAGTGTTGTTTGATCTGGAGTCCTAGGAAGAAGTTTATCTCTCCCATCATACTCATATCAAATTCACTCTGCATACACTTAGCAAACTCTTGACAAAGTTTTTCATTAGTGGAATCGAATATAATGTCATCAACGTATATTTGCACAAGAAGAATGTCATCATTTAAAGATTTGATAAACAAAGTTGTATCAACTCTTCCTTTTGAAAAACTATTATCAAGTAAGAAGGCACTTAGGCGTTCATACCAAGCATGGGGTGCCTGTTTGAGTCCATAGAGTGCTTTCTTAAGCTTGAAGACGTGATCAGGTTTTTGAAAATCTTTAAAACCAGGGGGTTGTTTCACAAAAACTTCTTCTTTTAGAAATCCGTTCAAAAATGCACTTTTCACGTCCATTTGAAATAATTTAAAATCATTAAAATATATAAATGCACAAAACATGCGGATAGTTTCTAGTCTAGCAACATGAGCATATGTCTCGTCATAATCAATACCTTCTTCTTGATTATAACCTTATGCCACTAGACGTGCTTTGTTGCGTAGAATTTGTCCATCTTCACTAAGTTTATTTCGGAACACCCATTTGGTACCAATTATCGATTGACCAATAGGTTTAGGAACGAGTTCCCAAACTTGATTTCTCTCAAATTGATTTAGTTCCTCTTTCATGGCATTAATCCAAAACTCATCAGAAAATGCATCTTCTATATTCTTAGGTTCTATTTGAGAAATGAAAGCTACATTTGCTGCTATTTTAGAATCTCTAAGAGAGGAATGTGTACTTACACCTTTTGATACATCACCTATGATGAGTGTCTCTGGATGATCTGGTAAGAACTTTAATGAATCAAATTTTTGAGTCAGATCTTCCACAGGACCCTTTTCGGTTTTTGCTTGTATACCTTCATCATCACTGTCGCTGGATCTGTGACTATTGAGCTCATCAAAAGTAACGTTAATTGATTCTTCAACAATCATAGACCTTTTATTGAAAATTCTATATCCCTTACTCTTAGCAGCATATCCGAAAAATATCCCTTCGTCTGCTTTAGAGTCGAACTTACCAAAGTTGTCCTTGGTGTCAAGGATAAAACAGCGACATCCAAAAATTTTGAAATAAGAAATGTTTGGAATCCTTCCAAACCAAAGTTCATATGGTATTTTTTTCGAGATAGGTCGAATTAACACCCTATTTAAAATATGACAGGCTGTGCTAACAGCTTCTGCCCAAAAAATATTTTGGAAGATTATGCTGATTCAGCATGACTCTAGCCATTTCGCTTAGAGTACGATTTTTTCGCTCCACAACACCATTCTGTTGAGGAGTTCTAGGACAAAAAAATTCGTGGTAGTACCCACTATCATCACAAAACTTTTTGAAATCAGAATTTACGAATTCGCCACCATGATCACTTCGGATACGAGTAATCATGAAGCCTTTTTCATTTTGAACCTTTTTGCAAAATATCTAAAATTCAAAAATGGTATCACTTTTGTTTGATAAAAAGTAAACCCAAGTAAAGCGAGAGAAATCATCAACAATAACAAAAGCGTAGAACTTACCGCCAAGACTAGCGACTCTACTAGGACCAAATAAATCCATATGTATCAACTACAAAGGTCTAGAAGTACTTACAGCGTTGATGGATTTAAATATAGACCTATGTGCTTTGTTCTTGTCACAATCAGCATATACCATATCTCTCTTGAATGGAATCTCGGGGAGTCCTTTTACCAACTTCTTAGTGCTCAGTCGTGAGATAGTATCCATATTTGCATGTCCTAGTCTCATGTGCCATAGCCAGCTTTCATCTAAATTAGCTACTAGACATCTTCCTGCATTATTAGTACTCTCCAAAAAGTAAACATAAATATTGTCTTCATTAATCCCTTCATATACGGGATTACCAGATGACATATCATATATGGTACATTTGTCTTTTACAAAATATATAACATAACCATTATTAGCCAAATGACTTATGCTTAGTAGGTTATGTTTCAATTCTGTGACTAGACAAACATCCTTTATTACCGGATAAGGAGATATACCGACAGTGCCATTACCAATAATATCACCTCTCAAATTATTTTCGAAGGAGACGTATCCTTCTTTCTTTATCGATAGCGTGGCGAACAAAGATGCATCACCAGTCATGTGCCGCGAACATCCGCTATCGAGGATCCACTTGCTTTTAGCATAAGAGGGTTGAGGGTCCACCTACAAAACAAGTAGATGAATCCTTTGGTACCCATTTACTGAAGGGTCCATATTAATTAGTTTTAGGTCTCCAGAATAAAGTGCGATTGTCAACAAGTTTCCTTGCTAAACAATACTGTGATATGTGTCCATGTGTGCCATAATATGTGCAAGTGAGTTTAGAACCAGTGGTGGTTGAAACTGTGTTGACATGCTTATTTGGTTTCTTGGAAAACCTATAAGTGAAAGCATGGTGATAGTCGTGTTTCTTCCGTGCTTTCTGATTTTTAGTCCTCTTAGGTGTATGCTTAGCATTAGGACTAAACTTAGGCTGTGTCACATGTATTGCCTGTTTGCCTAACTTGATTTCTAACTTTTTAGAAACCGCAATAGACTCTTCATATTTAGCAGTCATATCTGAGAGTCTTTGTTCTGTGACTAAGTGCTTCTTCTTCTCTATGTTATATAACTCTTGTATTTTGACATAGTCTCTTTCTTTCTTATCAAACTTGAGGATAGTCTCATGATAGTCTACTTTGAGTTTGGCTATCTCTTCCGTGTTACCGATAGTAGACGTCTCTTTAATATCTTCAATAAGACTGGACAGTCTAGCTATCTCGGTTGTGTATGCCTTAATCTCTTTTCGAGATTGCTTATACTTGTCAAGCACAGCTCTGTGTTCTTCAAGTAATTTGCTAAAGGCATTTTCTAATTCATTGAAAGTAAAGTCATCATATAGAGGGTTTGAGGATACCTTATCAAAAGCCATAAGATAGACATTGGCATTTCTGCAGGGTCTGTCTTCTTCCTCTGTATCACTGGCATCACTTTTATGCCAGATACTTGTGTTAGCATACTTTCGACTGGTTGTTGCTTTTCTGCTTGATCTTGATATGTCATATGGACTGCTTTTCTTCGAAGTTGGACAGTCCTTTTTCATGTGCCCTGACTTCTTGCATCCAAAGCATATGGTTTCATCTTCATTGCTTTCTTGGATATCTCTCTTCCTTCTGTTTGATTTCTCAAACTTTAGGAATTTTCTGAAGTTCTTCACTAGTAGGGCTTGTCATCACCACTTGATGATTCTTTATCAGAATCATTGCATGTAGATTTTCTGGCTTGAGCTTTGAAGGCAATAGACTTTTCTTTTGGGGTTGCTTCTTCAAACTCTTACAGATCAAGCTCATGGGTTATGAGCTTGTCCATCAGTGTTTCCAGAGACATGGTGGTGAGATCGTTTCCTTTAATGATTGCTGTTGCCTTCGGGTTCCAGTTCTTGGTTAGCGCCCGTAGCACTTTTCTGATCTTCTCATGATTACTGTAATCCTTACCAAAAGATTGCAAAGGATTAGTAATATCAAGGAAACGTGTGAACATCTGTGTAATTGACTCACCGAGTTTCATCTTAAAAGATTCATATTCCTGTGTTTGTCTACTGATTTTGGATTCATTCACTTGGGAAGTACCTTCATGAGTTACCTCAAGAAGTTTCCAAATCTTGTGAGACATTTTACAGGTTAAAACTCTGTTGAACTCCGTTTTGTCAATTGCACAGAACAGTACATTGATGGCACGAGCATCTAGACTAGCCTTTGCTTTTTTAGCCTTTGTATATTTGTCATAAGGCTTGTCTACAAGATGGCCGTCAACTACTGTAGGTGCCGGTTTCTTATAACCGTCAACCACTATAGACCAAAGATCAAAGTCAAGAGACTTTAAGAAGAAAGTCATCCGTGTTTTCCAGTAGGTATAATTTATACCATCAAATAGTGGGGGTCTATTTGTCGATTGCCCTTCACCGTTGAATATTGATTTCACGGCTGCCATATATACTCTCTGAGGTTTGTTATATTAGAATATAACCTGCTCTGATACCAATTGTAGGACCGTTGAGCACCTCTAGAGGGGGGTGAATACAGTGAGTGCGAGTGCAGCGGAAAATAATCACCAATTTAAAATTTTAAACAGATAACTATGGCAGTAAATAAGAGACAGTTAATAAATAAAGCAAAAGATAGAGAGATCAAACTCAGTGACACAGCGATGTATACTGGTATCCCTCTGAGAGGACTAATCCAGTCTCGAGTACTCTTGCTTGATGTTAATCTACTAAGGCACAAGCTAATTGAGAACTTGCAGTCTCTTACAACACCGTGCTTGGTGACAAGTGCACGACCAACTTCACAACACCGTGCTTGGTGACGAGCGTACGACCGGCTCCACAACAAAGATAATTGCTGTACTTTGAACAACCTCTTTACAACTCTTGAGAACCAAAAGACTCTAGATCGAAATAGATATTACTGGCTTTTAGCTAAGAGGAGTATAGGTGTGATATGAAAACTTTTGATCGGTTGAAAACACTTATTGAATAGAGAAGAGAAGATGAAGAATGAATGAGTGATTTGAAATGAAAAACTCTCTCCTATTTATAGGTATTTTCTGGGACCGAACTCGGGAAGAGTTCTGGCAGAGTTTTGATGCAAAGATTTCGCATATGAACGTTGCATGCAGATTTAGAGGCAACAAATATTTGAATTCAAACAGACCGAACTCGGGCAGAGTTCGGACCGAACTCGGGCCGAACTCGGTTTGAGTTCTGTCTAGGAAAATATTGATTATTTGTCAAATTCTGTTGCAAAAATGAAATTGAACTTTTTGGTGAATGGAATATGAATAGGTAGGCTTTATGGAAAAGTGGACTGAGATTAACCTAAGCCAGTATTACCTAGTCGATCTTACAATTTATGTCCTAGACTCAATAAAGATAAAATACATAATAAATTATAAAATGACTCGGACTGGATCCCAATGAAAGTAATCTTCAGATTGATGATTTACGTGCTTGATGATGCAGTAGTACGCTTGTTGATATTGATTTCACACGTCCTGAAATAATTAGCAGCCGTTCGTATATTTTGTGTATTGACTTAAGTTCATGTCGATTATTAAAATCGGGTGTGACCATGGAATGGAATGGGCCAACAGCTGATACGGTTAATTTCGACGGATACACATCAAATTTGTCGCGCATACGCAACCAATTTGAATAACGTCAAAGCCCACACGTCTACGAAGCTGATACGCACCTTTCGATGCTTTCGGTTCACGACCACGTCGCCCGGAATGGCGGGACGCACGTCGTATCGAAGGTTTTCTTAAGTTTTTGTGAAACTATTTTTAACAGTTTCTCCTGATTTTGGGGAACGAATTAAACATCGCATATACGACGAAATTAAAAACTACAAAAAGGGTCTTCCAGCCCTATAGGTTGTCTAATAGGGTGTTCAATTAGTTTTTCTGAACTACTAACAGGTTGATTGGATTCACTCTTCAAACATGGGATTGTTTATTATCTATTTTATAACTAGGTTTTTCACCAACTTTGGTTCGATTTCTCATTTAATACAGTTGACTTCAACTTGAACTAATCGACAGAGGTCAGAGTTGGTTATGTTGTGAGCATACCAGAAGAAACGGATCCCAAAAAGATCGAGTGTGCGTCGAGAACGCACGACCTGAAGTTGGGTGTTTGGCGGTGGTTGCTGCCCGCGGTTCCGCTGTCGCTGCTGCGCGAGGCTGCTGTTGCTCGCCTTGCCCGGCGGTCGACGGCGTGTACGGCAGCACGAGGTCACCGAGGTGGTCGCCCAATGATGTGGGTGCTAGGGTTTTGGATAATCCCCCTTCCTCTCTCTCGTATATACGTGAAACAAGGAGGCGCGCGGGTTTGGGAGCTTGAGGCATGCCCAGGCTCGGCTCGGGATGGGCTGGGCTTGGGAAAATAGGTTTTTTTTGTGGTGTCGGTGTGTTTTATTTGTTTTTAATTTCTATTCTTTTTATTTCCTTCTTTTCTTTCCTTTATTTTATTATATCTATATATATATTTGTTACAAGGCATAGTTACACTCAATATATATTTAAATAACATTTACAATACATGTTTACTAAAATAAATACATTTATAACTTACAAGAATTATATAATAAGCCTTATGTAATATAAATACTAAACATTATAATCAATATATAAATAAAACTATTATAAGTGTATACATTTGTAATTAAATTAAATTAATGTATGTACATATAATCAAATACATGGAAGATCGTATTTAACCTACTGATTCCAAAAGAATATACAAGGACATTATTTATAAAATATATTATCCATTTAATGATAATAAAATATGTATATCATATATAACTATTATAAACTATTTACTTGGCCATAAAAGTAAAATACCAATATAAATATTTTATATATACCATATACATCTACATGGTCGTTTTTGGGCGTACGATATGTCTATATGAGTTTGGACTGGCTTGGGTCAAGTCCGGGCCAGTATAGTACAGTCGGGTCTGCTAAAAGTCAATAATCTAATAATAAATAATTAAAAATATTTAAAGGGGTCATGTCACAACTTAGCCTGGTTTTCCTAGTTAGGATATTACTATGGCTCCGCCTTCCCCCTCATAGTTAATACACTAGTCAAGGCATGCCACTGCACTATCCGTGCCACGATTTCTAATCATCTTGTACTCCAAAACTTAACCATGACTTAAAGCATTCTACCGTAATAATTAACTAATTAATTATTTATAAAAATTCTAAAATCACCATTTAAATCAAATAAATAATAATAATAATAATAAAATATTTCAAAACTTCCGAGAAGGGGAGCTACACTAATCCTGTATGCATGCTTGCTTGGTACAGTCATATAACCAAACAATTTATTCGTTGATCTGCATGGGCCACCAGAAAAATATGTAATGTCCCAGTCCTAAAATACGTAGGACTTGGAGTCGTACATGCCAGCCGTATAATAAATATACATAAGTTATAAATACAGTATAATCATGGCACACTAAATCTTATCCACAAAATAGGAGAATAAATATATTATAAAATATAAAATATTATTGTACAAGTTGATGGATGGAGACAAATCCATTACCAAGCATTTAACTAGAAGAAAATAAATAATGAATCAAAGAATTTGGCATAAGTAGCTAAGGATAATCCAAGAGCAAGTCACCTTCGATAGAGAGAGAAGATCACGATCTTGGCTGAAACTCCTGCAGAAATTCAAGAATATACACATGGAGAGATCACCAGATCCTCAGAGGGACATAACAAGATACAAAAAAAACATGCCGAATGTAACAATATAAAATATGCATGGAAAATAAGAAATAGTCGTGAAAGAATCTACTAAGACACAAGAAAGCTAAGACACAAGAAGTGTAGTGTCCCGCTCCTGCCGGTTCACTATGTCTAAGCCCCCCTGGATTTTAGGGATTATTTTAAATTTTATTAAAGGATTTATTTTTAATAAATATTTTATTATAAATTAGTTTTGATCATTAAATATACTTTTTCGTGACTTTGATTTTTGGAGCGCCAGAGATGTTAATCTCTCGAAATGTTCTTTATGAGTTTTGATCTAGACAAGTTTATCTTCATATTGATATATCATGTCCCACTCAAACTTGTTTTTTTGTATTCTATTTGCATCGCACAATTTTCTGGTCAATTTAGGCCATTTGATCATCTACCAAAAAATATGATCTAACTTCCAATTTGATTTTGGGGCTCGACATCGATCCAACATAGTCGACCCAATATATAGTTTCGACTTATTTTGAGCCTACTATATATGTGCCACTTGTGTGCCATCAAATTGAGCTCCCGCATGCTCCTATTCCATCAATGATTATCAATGACTAAATTTGTAGTCATGTCCATACTTAACCTATCTTGACCCAACCTAACCCAAATAAACCTAACCCGATCTACTTATGACTCCTTCATGACCACCCAAACACGCAACACTATCCTATCCCTACAAAACACCAAACACCCTAGCAAAGTCACCCCTAAACCTAATGGACAAATCTTTAACCGTGAAAGTTAGAGGAAATTTTCAATTAAGATATTCAATCCTTACCATCCAAAATTGCCCTCTTTTGGCCAAACCCAAGAGATGTCTTTAGAAAAGCCACCTATGACACACCCCATCCTACGGCCAATCCCCACTCAACAACATAATATCACTTTTGAAAAGATTCCACTCTCTCTCTCTCCTCCTAAACAACTACTCACAGCCAATACTCCTTACCATTTCATACACAAACATTCTTTCTCTATTTCTCCTAATTCTTATACAGTAGCTCCAACCCCCCTTAGTCGACCACATCATCTCCTTCTTTCTTCTAAACCTAAAACTCCATCACCTCCATTCCATCTTCACCTCAACTCCATACACACTTCATCTTCTCCTTCCATCATCATCTCCACCACCTCCTACTCATCCTCATCCTTCTCCTCCTCCTTTTCTATTCTCCTCCGACCTCCACCATGCAGCCTTCCTTGCCGCGATGCTACCGTCGGGCAGCCACCGCCGGCACACGCACCTCCCAGCGCGCGGCCAGGCGCACACGCTAGGCAGCAACGTGCACGCGAGCACAGCAGCCGCACGGCCAGACGCACGCGTGTGCGAACATTGCAGCAACAGCGGCGTGGCAGTACTATCGTACCTTATCGACGAACCCCCATGGCCCCGATGCGCTTGTAATGCCCCAGTCCCAAAATAGAAGGACTAGAAACGTATCATGCCAGCTGTATACGTACGAGTAATTGAAAGGCTCGTATGTATACATAAGCTGTAAAATGTAGAAAGCCAAGACACTAAATCTCATCCACGAAGATAAATAATGATATAAAAGCAACTTTGAGTTTGTCATGTATACAATCGTTGGCCGGAGACAAATCCACTACCAACTAATTTAAATAGGGAAGAAATATACAAAGAAAGTGATTTGGTCGAGCGAAGGGGATGACGATCCAAAAGCAACATCTCGACGGAATAGAGCACAAGTGTTTGGGTGTGGGCGAGTTTTGGAAGGTAGATGGCTCTCCGTTTGACGTCCGTCTGCTAGCGAAGACCCCACGCCGGTCGGGCAATATCGAAGCGGTTAGGTCGCGCGGAGGAGACTCCTGGTCTGCAGAGCGCAGATGCATGGCATTGGAGACTCCGGTCAGAGGCGGCCCAGATCGGTACCGCGGTGGAGCACCGTGAGTGAGTGCGACGTGGTGGTTGGCCATGGAAGGCGGCGGACGAGAGGGTTAGCTCCGGGAAGGTAATAGAGAAGTGGAGGCGCATGGTGCTCGAGGGCGGAGGAGGTCCGACGATCGTGTAAGTAGCGGTGGTTCTGATTTTTGTTTGTGTGATGTGACGGCGTCGGGAAGAGGCAGGGGTGACGGAGGAAGGGTGCGGCTTTGTGGTCTGGACGTGAAGAACAGGGGAGGTAGGGTACGACATGGTGGTAGCGACGGAACTGGCTGGGAGTGGTGAAGGTGACAGCGGTGGTGGAGGTGTGGAAGAGGATGGTTTGGTAGGAGTCGGAGAGTTGCGAGGGTGCTGGTGGTTCGGCCAGAGGGGGTTGGCCAAAGAGCGGGAGGCGGTTGTGGCGGTGGTGAGGTGTGGCCATGGTGATGAGGTGGTGGTGGTGATGCTCGGGTGACGGGGAGTCAGAGAACGACAGCAGGCGTGGGGTTAGTTTTTATGTCGTCGTGTCGGGGGCTGTCCGATACGACGCGGATAACTGTACTACTGGAATAAGATTTATGTAGACAGAGACACGATGCACGAGGCTTGGGTTGTGGTGGTGATGTCTGTGGAATTGATAGAAAATAATATGAAGCCTCTCCTTATATAGGGGGTGGGAGCTCCAATTGGATAAGGACTGGGATTGTTTAAATCTCCATTAGATAAATCACCCTTTTAATTTAAATCAATCAAATTCTAATTTAAATCTAAATAATCCAATTAATCCAAATCAAATTTAAATCAAAACTTTAGTTCGAAACTCTTTTAGAAATCAATAAGATAATCCAAATTTAAGTCACCCTAATAATTAAATATTATATCCAATTATTTCCAAAATGTCTTTTTATAAATAATATAAAATAATAAAAATTAATTTCGAAAATAAAAATATATAAATAAATTTTATGTAACTCGTATGTAAATAAAATACTTACAAAATTATGGTTTTTCTAACTTACTACTATATATTAACAAGAAATAAAATAATCATTTTTATAATAAAATAATGTTTTAGCAAATCTCGATGCGACATTTCTTTTACAACTTTAAACAAATAAAATATTTATCACATATCATTTTGAAAACCTTATTTCTCCTATATAAAAATCTATAATAAAAACGTTTTTCTAAAAATATGTACCTCGCACATATTCGCACTCGACGAGCAAATACAAAAAAAATGCAAATTCGCACTCGACGAGCAAATACGAAAAATGCAAATCGCACTCGACGAGCAAATACGAAAAATATAATTTCGCACGCGACGTACAAATACGAGAATGCAAACTTGCACGCGATGTATAAATACGAAGTACAAAGTAAATACCAAATTTATAAAAAAAATCGTGGTAGAAATTTAGGGATTTTACATCCAACCCAACTTATAAGAATTTTGTCCTCAAAATTTAGGAATTTGTAGGGTATAAGAGTTTAATCGATAAGGTAGTATGAACAATTCATTGGGCGAGGCAAGGAAACGACGTTTAATACAAACATGCACCGCGATTTCGATATCTCAAAAAAATAAATAAATCATGAACATAGAATTGAAGGTGGGTCGCTAGTTATGATAACATGAATTAGAGAATAGTAAGGAACCGAATAGATTAAAGAGAATAATTTAGACATTTAGGAGAGACGGTTCCTTGAGAGAATATAAACGTCAAGATTTAGATTTGATTCGTTCTCGAGTTTCAAGAAGGTCGAGATAATGAATCTAGGGTCAAGGAAAAGGTAACTCAAGACGGGGATTTAGTCACATTGGTTGGTCAGTGGCTAACTATCTTGGCAATAGCTGGTGGACAGCTAAAGCGATATCAAGTACGAGCATTATCTTTCTAAAACAGGTGAAAGAAAGCGAATAAGAGTTTATCGAATATGAATACGTGGTTCAAAGGCGACCGAATAATTCCAAAGAGAATTGTCAAGGCAATCACGGTGAGACTCTAGAGGGAAGGTTTAACTATGTCTCCCACCGCGTAGAATAATATATGAAAGTGAACCAAAATGTACTAGGTTGATCAGACCATCATGTATCGATTCTGATTTAGACAATATGTTAGTGGGTGCGCATCCAATAAAATATGTCATGATCAAGCTTGGTAAAGAAATAAGCTTGCAAAACTGAAGCTAAATTAGCAGCATAAGATAGTCAAAATATAAGTAAGGGATAATGATAAAAGAACTTAAATAGTCCAAGATCTTTTAAAATCTAATTTTTGCCCAAAGTTTGGGCCTACGCAGTTGTCCTAGTGTTTCCTTATCTATGGCTTGGTTGTCTAGATAAGTTAGGGTCCTCCAAATTCTATCGTCTAAGTGAACTTATCAACATGGGTCACAAGGACAAAGGGTTTGTTAGGTCGTGAGGTATTCTATCCAACTTACAAGAGTTAAACTAGTAGTGTGATGGGATAATAGGTCAATCAATCAAGATAAAGCACAGAATTAAGCATTTAAGGAATTAAGTAGAACACAGTCACATATCGGGTCAAAAGAATTGAGTCAAGGTTGAGTCTTCATCTGTAGTTGGAAATAATCCGGTAACATGGTAATGGTTATAGTTTAGTCTTTATGACCCGAAAGTCGTATCATAAAAATAGAGCACAGAGGGGCATGTTTTAGTGGGACATGATATACCTACATGAAGGTGGGCTCGTCTATGTCTTGTATATAAAATTTGTTGGAAGGTAACAGCTGGTCTCGTGCTCCAAATATCAATGTCACGGTAAGGGACACCAAAAAGATCTAAATAGAAAGTGGGTGTTCATGAGGTGATAATTAATGCAAACAAAAATAAAATGTTAAAGCATAAAATAAAGATAATTAAGGGAATCTCGTAGATCAAAGTAAATAAGTTTGAGGGGAATGATTCTTACAATTAAATGGTCACGATGAAAGATCTAGATTTGAGGGAAGGTTGAGCAAGTCAAAGTGAATATATAGTCACATGGCTTGGTCGATGACTAATTATACTTGTGTATATGTAATATCATAATCATAGGTGGTATGAAAACTAATATGGGATACTTCTATCTCATTAGGGTGACCTTGCTTGTTTCTTGGTTCTTTATCACGGTAAGATTTAAATCTATAAATTCGAGCTCCTCAAAAGTCTCATAAAATTTTCAATACGATCTACCAAAATTTCTTATCATCTTTAGGCCATAAGCCGAATCGTAACTAAAGGTTTCAAACTCGCTGATCAATCTCGAAATAAACCTTTATCATATCACTTAATAAATTTTTTCACATGTAATATTATCAAAGCACCCTTTAAACTCAAGATTTCATGAACCAAAATTTTTTCTTTACCAAAATTTTTGATATCCATAATCACAACTTTTAAACTCAAAACCCAAATAGATTTATAAGTCATCAATCATAGGACATAATTTAAACTTTGAAAATTGTCCTCAAAGCCGTTTTCATATCTTCCACGATATTTTAAACCAACTTCCTACTAGCATTATTTCCACTAAAAATTCGAATTCTAATAAACATATTAATCGTAACTTGCACGACTCAATTAAATAATTCATACTGCCACATTTAAGATTTAAGATCAATTTCAAACCAAATTTATATCTCTTCGAGGATGTATAGCTATAACCCAATAAATCATAATATTTTCCAAGACCTTAAAAAAATCCAAATTCAAAAATCTAATTAATTTTTTTTTCTCGATTTATATGGATTCTCACTATCCTCTTGTGTATACCATTTAGTAATATCAAAATAAAATTCTTATCAAATGTTACTACTACCCAACTTGTAATTAACTAATCCTTAAGATCATATTTCTAGGAACATAGGGTTCTTTTGTCCTTATAGTATAACAACATCCTTATAACTCAAATGTGACCTTAATGCGTACTAGTTGTCAATATAATCCTTTAAGCCATATGTTTGACCATGATCGTATACTAGGGTAGTCATCTTCCTAACCGACATGTAGCACAAAAAAATAGGGATTTAGTAAGAAGTGTTCAAGCAAGATGTGGTTCAAGGAAGTTGAACAAGAGTTTCGAAAAATAAAGTCAAAGAAGATGATCAAGTATATGGATGAGATGCCTAGACCTTAATCCTATATTACAGGCCTGCTCGGTACAGTAATGTAACCGAAACGGCAAATTGGACCTGCATGGGCCACCACAAAAACATGTAACGCCCCAGTCCCAAAATAGAAGGACTAGAAACGTATCATGCCAGCTGTATACGTACGAGTAATTGAAAGGCTTGTATGTATACATAATCTGTAAAATGTAGAAAGCTAAGACACTAAATCTCATCCACGAAGATAAATAATGATATAAAAGCAACTTTGAGTTTGTCATGTATACAATCGTTGGGTGGAGACAAATCTACTACCAACTAATTTAAATAGGGAAGAAATATACAAAGAAAGTGATTTGGTCGAGCGAAGGAGATGGCGATCCAAAAGCAACATCTCGACAAAATATAGCGCAAGTCATGGCCTTAGCTAGAGCACCTGCAGGAAGTCACAAAACACACCTGGAGAAATTACCAGGTCCTCAGAGGGATGTAACAAGATACAGGAAGAACATGCCATTATAACTGCAAATATGAACACTATAAGACTACAACACAACTGGGTCCCTGACTGTCTATGTGATATGCACTTTGAGGACAACGTTCTACGCAGGGGTTGTAGGATCACGCAAGTAATAAAGAGTGGCCGTCAAGTAGCGCTCATCCGAGACACTATCGGCCAAGGGCAGCAAGTAGCGCTCATCCGAGTCACTATCAACCCATAAATGTGTGTAAAAAGTAAATGTAGCCCCTACGCTAATAGTTGTCCTCTCCCCTCCAATGATACTATACATGCATCGTAACCACGACACACCAACACGTGTCACTTCCACAATACTGTTTTATACCTAATAACTGTCAAGTCTTCTAACATGCATCTATTGACAGTTATTCCTACACATGCGCACGGAGGATCAATCAACACACAAGTGACCTCTATATGTACTCTCAACTCACACACATCTCATGATACAATCGTGACAAGTTAATGAGATGCATTACATTGACGGTAGTCTCTTAACTCTAGGTCCATATACAAGAGGGAAAATAAATAAATAAATAAAAGTACAAAAATTATACAATAACTGAATAATAAGATGCAACTAAATATAAGCAGTAAAGATGGCAAGGTATCTTGCCTGGTGTGTCGCCTGGGATTCTTTGCTGGTGAAACAAATAATCCGATCGTGTCCAAGATAGTCCAATTTGCCAAGGGTCGATGTAAAAGAGTTCGAATTCGGCAAGGAAATAGAAAAGTGTCAATTAGTCATAGTCAAGAATAAGATAATCTAAAAGGAAATTTGATTTAGGAAGAGATAATTCTTATTAAAAATACTTATAAATTATTCATTTAGAAAAATATTTATAGACTTATTTTGAAAATACGTAACGACTAGCTTGAGACCCATTACTATCTTAAGTAAAGCCAAAATAGTAAATTAGCATACTAAGGGAACTTTTATTTAAACTATTGGCTTAGGCCCATTAACTAAATACTACTAAGCCCAATCCAAAATATGTATATAAAATATTCATAAAGTTAATGATAGGAAAATACAATAGTAATATTTGTAGGTTAAGGGTCATGTATTTAAAATACCATAAATAATATTTTTAGGGCCAAATACAATATAATATCTAATTTCCATATAAATTTTGGCAAATATTGTAGATATATATTATCAGAATAACAGTAATAATTCTATTAGTAATAATGACAGTATTTATACATTTTTAGGTCAAACTATAAATTTAGGTCAGAGAGATTACAAAATATTTCTAAGGTCAAATAATATAAAAAGTCTTATTGAGTTCAAAGCCCTATTAATTTATGTATGTGACAACATAATTTAGAAATATTACTATATATTAATATCCAAATACCCCTTTTTAATAGTAATTGGTTTTAATGAAAAGTAATAATAAAAGTATATTATGCACTTAGCTGCTGTTCTCTCATCCAAATTAATACAAATAAACATAATAATCCAAATAGAAATAAAAGCAAAGAGGACAGAGAGGGAAGAACAGAAAGTGTTCAGAGAAAAAGAGAGAGAGAGAAAACAAGAGACAGTGAGGAAGAGGGAAAGAAGGGGGCTCACCGGAGTCAGGCGACAGTGTGGCTCGGAGAGCTGGATCTAAGGCGGCAGCACGGCCTCAGAAGGGATTCGCGCACTTGGGCGGCTCCGGTACGGGTGGCGACCAGAGCAGCCGACGACTGTCGCATTCATTATGGCCGACTGCAGTGCCGCTAGGGGGCATCCAGCGTGGACAGGCAGGGAGCGGATCTGTGCTCGGCGCCTGTCCGGAGAAGGCGAGGGGTTCACTACTGGCGCTTTGTTTGGGTGCAGGCGAGTTTTGGAAGGGAGATGGCTCTCCGCTTGACGTCCGTCTGCTAGCGAAGACCCCAGGCCGGTCTGGCAGCATCGAAGCGATTGGGTCGTACGGAGGAGACACCTGGTCTGCAGTACGCAAATACATGGCATTGGAGACTCCGGTCAGAGGCGGCCCAGATCGGTGCCGTGGTGGAGCACCGCGAGTGAGGACGACGTGGTGGTTGGCCATGGAAGGCGACAGATGAGAGGGTTAGCTCCGGGATGGTGATGGAGAGGCGGAGGCGCATGGTGCTCGAGGGCGGAGGAGGTCCGGCGATCGTGTAAGTAGGGGTGGTTCTGATTTTTGTTTGTGTGATGTGGCGGTGTCGGGAAGAGGCAGGGGTGACGGAGGAAGGGTGCAGCTTTGTGGTCTGGACGTGAAGAGCAGGGGAGGTCGGGTACGAAATGGTGGTGACGACTGAACTGGCTGGGAGTGGTGAAGGTGACAGCGGTGGTAGTGGTGTGGATGAGGATGGTTTGGTGGGAGTCGGAGAGTTTCGAGGGTGCTGGTGGTTCGGCCAGAGGGGCTTGGCCAGAGAGCGGGAGGCGGTTATGGCGGTGGTGAGGTGTGGCCATGGTGATAAGGTGGTGGTGGTGATGCTCGGGTGACGGGGAGTCGGAGAACGGCAGTGGGCGTAGGGTTAGATTTTATGTCGTCGTGTCGGGGGCTATACGATACGACGCGGATAACTGTACTACAGGAATAAGATTTATGTGGACACAGACACGATGCACGAGGCTTGGGTTGTGGTGGTGATGTCTGTGGAATTGATGGAAAATAATATGAAGCCTCTCCTTATATAGGGGGTGGGAGCTCCAATTGGATAAGGACTGGGATTGTTTAAATCCCCATTAGATAAATCACCCTTTTTATTTAAATCAATCAAATTCTAATTTAAATCTAAATAATCCAATCAATCCAAATCAAATTTAAATCAAAACTTTAGTTCGAAACTATTTTAGAAATCAATAAGATAATCCAAATTTAAGTCACCCTAATAATCAAATATTAAATCCAATTATTTCCAAAATGTCTTTTTATAAATAATATAAAAATAATAAAAATTAATTTTGAAAATAAAAATATATGAATAAATTTAATGTAGCTCGTATGTAAGTAAAATACTTACAAAATCATGGTTTTTCTAACTTACTACTATATATTAACAAGAAATAAATAATCATTTTTATAATAAAATAATGTTTTGGCAAATCTCGATGCGACATTTTTTTTACAACTTTAAACAAATAAAATATTTATCACATATCATTTTGAAAACCTTATTTCTCCTATATAAAAATCTATAATAAAAATATTTTTCTAAAAATATGTACCTCGCACATATTCGCACTCGACGAACAAATACAAAAAATGTAAATTCGTACTCGACGAGCAAATACGAAAAATACAAATCGCACTCGACGAGCAAATACGAAAAATACAATTTCGCACGCGACATACAAATACGAGAACGCAAACTTGCACGCGACGTAAAATACAAAGTACAAAGTAAATACCAAATTTATAAAAAAATCGTGGTAGAAATTTAGGGGTTTCACAGTGCTCCCAACGTACCCTCTCTGACGTGCAGCATGCATTTGTTGCAGAGAATGCTGCTACTATCCATCGAAGCCACCCATATGCGGCCACATATCCGGCCGAAGTGCCTTCGACGACCCCACCACGAGGGCCGCACAGCCCCGATCGTCATGACTCGTACCCGCTTTTCGGACGCGAGCTCGTGAGCAAGCCAGCTACGTATCGAGCGGACTCCAGCCCGACTTGAGTACGTATAAGCTGTCAAGGTCATGGTATCATGTCTAATCTAAACTATATCTCAATCCATATGAATCATATAAACAAGAATGAATACTATGGGTCGTGGTCTGCAGTCCACTAGCATATATGTCCGATAAGACTCTAAAGAAAGTAACAAGAGTCTGAACTGAATCAGGAAACATGATAAATTAAGGAAGCACGAAAGGATAACAAATGTAATCATGATACCTGAATCGTACAAGAGTCGCAAAATCCTTCGCCATCCAGAACTACTAGTTAACTCCATGCAATCGCTAAACCTGAGGAGATCATCAGGTCCTCAGAGGACATAGCAAGATACATAATATACATGCCTATCTAGCAGTTTTATCATGCTCAAGAAATAAATAAGAAGAAACAGGAACACGACAAATGACTACGAACACGAACACGAACACACGAACACGAACACACGAACACTAAAATAACTACGCGTAACGGATGAACGATAATCACGAATCAATGGAAGAATCAAACCCTCATCCCGAGTGTGGACTCACTGGTTTGAACTAAACACTAACCCTCGTCCTGAGTGTGGACTCTCTGGTTAGTACTAACCCTCGTTCCGAGTGTGGACTCTCTGGTTAGTTCACGACAAGGCACCCTCGTCCCGAGTGTGGACTCTCTGGTGCAAATACTACATCCTCGTCCCTTGTGTGGACTCTCTGATATAAATACCCTCGTCCCGAACGTGGACTCTCTGGTGCAAGTCAAGTCAAGTCTATACCCTCGTCCCGAGTGTGGACTCTCTGGTGCAAATAATCGACATCATAGTCCCGAGTGTGGACTCACAGATGTAAACAGATCAAGAAAAACACCCTCGTCCCGTGTGTGGACTCTCTGGTGCCAAGGAAACAATGTCAAGAATTTAGCAGTTCAATTACACATACTCATTCTATGACACGACTCAAACAAGGTATTGACGGAAACAACTCCAAACACAAGGCCAAACATGGACAAGGCTATATGCAACAAGAACAACTCCACAGAAAATAACACAAAAAGCACATGTCCATAAATAATCTAAGGACTGTAAAATGAAAGAAAATGCATGTAAATAAAACTATAGAGGACGGCAAGGTATACTTGCCTGGAGGTTGCACGCAGATCCCACAAAACGATATCCGCCGTTGGACCCGCTTTGCACCGAAAAGTGTGCCAGAGTCAATGGTCTCTAAAGTCATCAAACTACATGTCTACGGATCCAGTTTTCCGATACGAACCCAACCGTATGTCCAGAGTTGGATTCCGGCGGGCCGTGACAAAACTGCCCGTTGAGTGGGACCGTAGGGCCCGCAAAACGGTGATTTTATCAACTGTCTCAGAATCGGACCAAACTTGGCATACAGGACCAAAAAAATGATACGGTCCTGTTGGCGCAAGTTTTGTCTCGTTCTGACGAACGTGCACAAAGTAATTGGAGTTTGTGCAAAGTGGTCGATACGGTAAATTTCGACGGATATGCATCAAATTCGTCGCGCACACGCGACCAATTTGAATTCCGTCAAAGTCCATACGACCACGAAGTCGTTACGCATCTTTCGATGCTTTCGGTTCGCGACCAAGTCTCTCGGTTTGGCGGGACGCACATGGTATCGGAGTGTTTTTCATGATTTCTATGGTTTCGAAACTAGATTTTTTTGGAATTTGTAGGTAATATATCTACTATTTTAATACAGCATAAAATAAACAGTTTATTGGGAATTCTAGATGGTCAGTTCATCTATGGATACCAGGAATCGATTCCCAGATCGATCGACTGTGCAAGGACTTACGAGTCTTTAAACAGGTGTTCATGGCTGCCCGATTCTCTGTTTTTCAAACAGAATAATCCCTGACTTTGAGTCAATTTCTTTTTGAACTTGGATCGGTTCGATACGAACTAAATAGATGGGTTCTTAAATGGTTATATAGGCTCTTCAAAACAATTTACAAATCGCAAAACGAATATGTGTGAGAGGAGAACTTCACCTGCGAAGTGAGGGGTTCGGATACTGCTGCTGCTGTTGATAATCCCTCTGTTTCACGCGGTGGCCGACGGCCTCGCCGTCCGACGGTCGTGGCGGTGGCGACGCACGTCTGGGGTGGCTGGGGCGCGCTCACTCGAGGTGGTGTTTGGCGTTAGGGTATTAGGGTTTTCATACGACTCCTCTCTCGATCGTATATATGCGCACGCGAGCGATTCTCCGTTCGGGTCAGTTCAGCTCGGGTTGGGGGGGAACATACGTGGGCACTGCTATGGGTTTAAGCATAGGCCTTGGGCCACTGGACCGAGGCAGGGCTGGGCTTGGCTCTGGGCCGGCTTAGTTCGGTTGGGCTGCTCCTTTCTCCCTTATGAAATTAACTTAGATCTATACGTATCCTATATATATACATATACGTACACACGTATTCAACATATATATTCATATACATATATATATACACACATATACGTATAAATATATATTTATATATAAATACATAAATACAATATATATATTTATGTATTATACACGTACACCCATAAATACCTATGTATATATATATATATATATATATATATATATATATATATATATATAAATATATATATATATATATACATATATATACACACATATACGTATGTATATAATTTATTTTTATATATAAATACATAAATACACATATACAATATATATATATATATATATATATATATATATATATATATATATATATTATATATATATATATATATATATATATAATATATATATATATATATATATATGTATATAAAATATATATATATATATATATTTATATATATAATTTATTTATTATATATATATATATAATTTATTTATATATATATATATATATATATATATATATATATATATATATATATATATATATATATATATATATATATATATATATATATATATATATATATATATATATATAATATATATATATATATATATATATATATATATATATATATAAATTTATTTTTATATTTTTTTTTTAAAAATATAATTTATTTTTATATATATACATATACATATATATATATATATATATATATATATATATATATATATATATATATATATATATATATATATATATATATATATATATATTTATATATATATATATATATTTTTATATATATATATATATATATATATATATATATATATATATATATATATATATATATATATATATGTGTATATATAAAATAAATTAATATATATATATATATATATATATATATATATATATATATATATATATATATATATATATATATATATATATATATATATATATATATATATATAAAAATATATATATATTTATATATATATATATATTTTTTTTGGCAAAAGACAATTTATTGACTAAGAAAAAGCTCATAACGAGCGGGTACAACAATAGCCTGGGCCAAAGACAAAAGGCCCAGACCAAACAGGGAATGAAACCCGCTACCCGACAACCCAAAAACAAAAAAAGACACGGAAGCACAGAATTTCGAAATTTCGAAATTCGAAATTTTGAAAAAATGCGGAGCCCGAGGGGGACCACGCGCGGGACACGAAGGGATCGGCACGTGGGGGCACCAGTCCACGTGGCCCGAGGGCGCCAGCCCAAGCGCGCGGCCCGAAGGGGCCAGTCCGGGCGCGTGGCCCCAGGGGGCGGGCCCCGAGGAGGCGGGGTAGAGACGCAGGGGCCACGGCGACCCACCCCCCGCGGCGAGGGGGAGGCGGAGGGCGGATCTCCGCCGACGAGGGCCCGGGGAGAGGCCGCTGCAGGGAGAATGAGCGACGCCGGGGCGGGAGAGTCGCCGGAGAAGGGGCTGCGGAGGCTCAGCACGAGGGAGCGAGCCAGGGAAAGCTGCGGGGGCGGAGGGAGCCACGAGGAGACGGGACCGACGCCGGAGGCCGGGAGACGGGACCGACGCCGGTGGCCGGGGCAGGGGCGGCTGACACGGCCGGGGGGGGGCGCCATGGCGAGCCACAGCGACTGGAGGGGTCCGCTCCGGGGCGGGCTGCACTGCACAGGGGAAAACACCGGAGGACGACGAGCCCGGGCAGAGGGGAGGAGGGGGAGGGCCACGGCTGGAGGGAGAAAAAAAGGGGGAGGGCCTAACTAGGGCAGCTCCGGCTAGGGGGGAGCAGCCGTGCGGGGATCAGGGACCCTGGGGCTTCGGTCAGGGGGAGACACGGCAGCCAGGGGGCGGGCCACGTCGGCTAGCAGAAGAGGCGCTGTCCCCACGCCGACGCGGAGGGGAGGCTGGCTCCGCCGAGGGCGGAGGCGTGCCACTGGGAGGCGGCTGGCTGGGCGGAGAGGGGAGTCCAGTGCCACCGGAGGGTGGAGGGATCCTGTGAGATCCAGAACCACAGAAGGGTGGTGGGGTCCTGGTAGAAGGCTTCCGCCGCCGCCGAGGAGTGGGAGGACGCAGCGACGGGCTGGGCGACGGGGAGGGGAGGGGGAGCCGCGACTGAGGAGGGAGGAAGCGCGACGGGAAAGAGTTCAGATGGGAGGGCCACCGAGGGGAGCTGGGAGTCGGGTTGGTGGTGGAAGTCCTCGACGGGGGGTGGAGGCGCCGGCGGAAGGGTGGGCGGCAGAGCGGAGGTCTCCTGGTCCGGAAGGGGATGCAGGGGAGGCGGATCGGGCGGAACCAGACTGGCCCCCTGAGGCACGGCGGCGGAGATCTCCCGGAGGGGGGCGGGGGGTGGAAGGGGGGGACGCGAGGGGGGGGATCGATGGGGGGGGGTCGAGCCCTCTGGGGGACGGGGCGCGGCGGCGGAGACTGCAACCGACAGGAGCGGGGGTCCGGGCCCGAGGATGGAGGGGCCCGGAGCAGGCAGGGGGCGCCGAGCGCGTCGATGCCGACGACGCCGAGGGCGACGTTGGCGCCGAGACAGGAGGGCGGGGGCTGAACCGCCGCACGCCGGGCATACCCCGGCCGGCATCACCGGGGGAGAATAGACTCCCCACGGTGGCGACCAAGATGCGTCCGGCCATCCGCCGTGAGCGAGGAAGCCGGGGAGTTGGGGAGGGCCGCGCCGGTTGGCGGGGCGCCAGAGAGCGGCCGGCGGGAGCAGGGAAGCTCCTTCCCACGGAAGCCAAACCCAGCAGCCCATTCTCTTTATATATATATATATATATATATATATATATATATATATATATATATATATATATATATATATATATATATATATAAAACTATATATATTTATATATAACTATATATATATAACTATATATAACTATATAGTTATATATATAACTATATAGTTATATAGTTATATATAGTTTTATATATATATATATATATATATATATATATATATATATATATATATATATATATATATATATATATATATATATATTTATATATATATATATATATAACTATATATAACTATATAGTTATATATATAACTATATAGTTATAGTTATATATATATATATATATATATATATATATATATATATATATATATATATATATATAAAATATATATATATATATATATATATATATATATATATATATATATATATATATAACTATATAGTTATATATATATATATAACTATATATATATATAAAAAAAAAAAATATAACTATATATATATATATATATATATATATATATATATATATATATATATATATATATATAACTATATATATAAAAAATTTACTAGTCCACTACACAATCACGAAGTACGCACATGCATACAACATATCTATGGTCGTGAATGTCTTTGGTCGCTCTACAATCATTACATGGGCCCGGGTTTGGTTCGGGTCAAGTCTGGACTAGTTTGGTACGACCGGGTCACTTAAACGTCAAATAATATTAATAATGAATAATTAAACTATTTATAATGGTCACGTCACAACTTGGTCTGGTTTTTTTAGTTAGAACACACCTATGGCTCAGTGTTTCCTACTGTGGCTAATACACTAGTCAAAGCACACTACTGCACTACCCGTGCCATGATTCCTAGTCATCTTGTACTCCAATTCTCAACCATAATTAAAATCATCTACCGTAATAATTAACTAAATAATTATTTAAAGAAATCTAAAAATCACCTATTTAAAATAAATAAATCAAAATAATATTTCAAAAAAAATTTCGGGAAGGGAGGCTACAAATCTACCCACCTTAAAAATAATTTCGTCATCGAAATTCCAATTCTTAACTATTCCTTAAAAATCAAAGTTTACTATTACCTCAAACTTAATTTCTCAAAAATATTCTATAACCTTCTCTAGCCATTTTATAACTCCGAATACTTGAGTACTTCTACCCACCTTTGGTCACACTACTCCTCAAAATACGATCACTAAAATCTTATGGTCTTCTAATCTAGTTGCTAATAAGTCTACCGGCAGATATCTAGGCATATGGTAACTATAGTCCTTCATATCTATAAACAACCAAAATTCAACAAACATGCAATATTATACTATAATTTAAGAATTTCTGGTGAATCCTAGATTGCACGTTCATTCGTCACCCCGAAATAAAAGGGACGAGAATCAATGGCACATGAAACAAGAAAGTACAATCGAGAGCAAATATGGAATTTTCAAGGACGTAGAGAATTTCTAGGAGAGTTTTCAAGGCAGTATGGATTGAGATTTCTAAGGTTTAGTCAAAGTCGCAGGCTTGTATCAGTACAGTTACGTAACCGATACGATATGCTCTGACCTGCATGGGCCACTAAAAAAACTTGTCACGACCCGCACCCGCTTTTCGGACGCGAGCTCGTGAGCAAGCCAGCTACGTTTCGAGCGGACTCCAGCCCGACTCGAGTACGTATAAGCTGTCAAGGTCATGGTATTATGTCTAATCAAAACTATATCTCAATCCACATGAATCATATAAACAAGAATGAACACTATGGGTCGTGGCCTGCAGCCCACTAGCATATATGTCCGATAAGACTCTAAAGAAAGTAACAAGAGTCTAAACTGAATCAGGAAACATGATAAAGTAAGGAAGCACGAAAGGATAACAAACGTAATCATGATACCTGAATCCCACAAGAGTCGCAAAATCCTTTGCCATCCAGAACTACTAGCTAACTCCATGCAATCGCTAAACCTGAAGAGATCATCAGGTCCTCAGAGGACATAGCAAGATACATAATATACATGCCTATCTAGCAGTTTTATCATGCTCAAGAAATAAATAAGAAGAAATAGGAATACGACAAATGACTACGAACACGAACACGAACACACGAACACGAACACACGAACACTAAAACAACTACGCGTAAATGAACTGCCGGATGAACGATAATCACGAATCAATGGAAGAATCAAACCCTCATCCCGAGTGTGGACTCACTGGTTTGAACTAAACACTAACCCTCATCCCGAGTGTGGACTCTCTGGTTAGTACTAACCCTCATCCCGAGTGTGGACTCTCTGGTGCAAATACTACATCCTCGTCCCGTGTGTGGACTCTCTGATGTAAACACCCTCGTCCCGAGCGTGGACTCTCTGGTACAAGTCAAGTCAAGTCTATACCCTCGTCCCGAGTGTGGACTCTCTGGTGCAAATAATCGACATTCTAGTTCCAAGTGTGGACTCACAGATGTAAACAGATCAAGAAAAACACCCTCATCCCGTGTGTGGACTCTCTGGTGCCAAGGAAACAATATTAAGAATTTAGCAGTTTAATTACACGTACTCGTTCTATGACACGACTCAAACAAGGTACTGACGAGAACAACTCCAAACACAAGGCCAAACATGGACACGGCTATATGCAACAAGAACAACTCCACAGAAAATAACACGAAAAGCACATATCCATAAATAATCCAAGGACTGTAAAATGAAAGAAAATGCATGTAAATAAAACTGTAGAGGAAGGCAAGGTATACTTGCCTGGAGGTTGCACGCAGATCCCACAAAATAGTCAACTAGTGAGCCATAAAGTCCAAGTCATCACAACTGTCTCCGAAAGCTGAAACAAATATTGCCAACATTCTCAGAATAGTCAAATTAGCTAGGATTGTCTGTCCTTAAGTCCAATTCTGGACACAGAAGCAAAACGGTAATTTTGGGGCAAAAACGATGTCCGTCGTTGGACCCGCTTTGCACCGAAAAGCGTGCCAGAGTCAATGGTCTCTAAAGTCATCAAACTATATGTCTATGGATTCAGTTTTTCATTACGAACCCAACCGTATGTCCAGAGTTGGATTTCGGCGGGCCGTACACAAAATCGCCCGTTGAGTGGGACCGTGGGGCCCGCAAAACGGTGATTTTATCAACTGTCTCAGAATCGGACCAAACTTGGCATACAGGACCAGAAAAACGATACGGTCCTGTTGGCACAAGTTTCGTCTCGTTCTGACGAACGTGCACAAAGTAATTGGAGTTTGTGCAAAGTGGTCGATACGGTAAATTTCGACGAATACGCATCAAATTCGTCGCGCACACGCGACCAATTTGAATTCCGTCAAAGCCCACACGACCACGAAGTCGTTACGCATCTTTCGATGCTTTCGGTTCGCGACCAAGTCACCCAGTTTGGCGGGACGCACATGGTATCGGAGTGTTTTTCATGATTTCTATGGTTTCGAAACTAGATTTTTTTGGAATTTGTAGGTAATATATCTACTTTTTTAATACAGCTTAAAATAAACAGTTTATTGGGAATTCTAGATGGTCAATTCATCTATGGATACCAGGAATCGATTCCTAGATCGATCGACTGTGCAAGGACTTACGAGTCTTTAAACATGTGTTTATGGCTTCCCGATTCTCTGTTTTTCAAACAGAATAATCCCTGACTTTGAGTCAATTTCTTTTCGAACTTGGATCGGTTCGATACGAACTAAATAGATGGGTTCTTAAATGGTTATATAGGCTCTTCAAAACAATTTACAAATCGCAAAACGAATATGTGTGGGAGGAGAACTTCACCTGCGAAGTGAGGGGTTCGGATACTGCTGCTGCTGTTGATAATCCCTCTGTTTCACGCGGTGGCCGACGGCCTCGCCGTCCGGCGGTCGTGGCGGTGGCGACGCACGTCTGGGGTGGCTGGGGAGCGCTCACTCGAGGTGGTGTTTGGTGTTAGGGTATTAGGGTTTTCATACGACTCCTCTCTCGATCGTATATATGCGCATGCGAGCGATTCTCCGCTCGGGTCAGTTCAGCTCGGGTTGGGGGGGGGAACATACGTGGGTACTGCTGTGGGTTTAAGCATGGGCCTTGGGCCACTGGCCCGAGGCTGGGCTGGGCTGGGCTTGGCTCTGGGCCGGCTTAGTTCGGTTGGGCTGCTCCTTTCTCCCTTATGAAATTAACTTACATCTATACGTATCCTATGTATATATATACATATACGTGCACACGTATTCAACATATATATTTATATACATATATATATACACACATATACGTATAAATATATATTTATATATAAATACATAAATACAATATATATATTTATGTATTATATACGTACACTCATAAATACCTATGTATATATATATATATACATATATATACACACATATACGTATATATATAAAAAAAAAAAAATATAATATATTTTTATATATAAATACATAAATACACATATACAATATATATATATATATATATATATATATATATATATATACATATATATATATATATATATATAACTATATATATAAAACATTTACTAGTCCACTACACAATCACGAAGTACGCACATGCATACAACACATGGTCGTGAACGTCTTTGGTTGCTCTACAATCATTACATAGGCCCGGGTTTGGTTCGGGTCAAGTCTGGATTAGTCTGGTACGACCGGGTCACTTAAACGTCAAATAGTATTAATAATGAATAATTAAACTATTTATAATGGTCACGTCAGAACTTGGTCTGGTTTTCCTAGTTAGAACACACCTATGGCTCGGTCTTTCCTACTGTGGCTAATATACTAGTCAAAGCACACTATTGCACTACCCGTGCCATGATTCCTAGTTATTTGTACACCAATTCTCAACCATAATTAAAATCATCTACCGTAATAATTAACTAAATAATTATTTAAAGAAATCTAAAAATCACCTATTTAAAATAAATAAATCAAAATAATATTTCAAAATTTTTTTTGGGAATGGAGGCTACACCGATGAACCGCCCAAGCCACCCCCACGGTGGATGTGTCGCCTCTGTCGCACGACATAGGCGATTTGTGCATTTCGTACGGGATCCCGTCGTGACGTGCGTGTTAGAGAAGTCAGAAGTACGCTTCCTGACAACAACTTTGTGCACATTTTCTGGACAACCTGACCATTTGATCATCGAACTCTTTCCTCCGTTGTAATCTCGGTATATACCTCTATCTCCTCCTAAAGTTTAAGCCGTTAATTCTATCATTTACTTTGTCAAAATGGCTGCCAAGTTGTTCGAATAATTGTGTTTATTTTGGACAGTTTTGAGGAGCCAACTTCGTAGATTTGTATCTCCATCGTCGCAGCTCCGTTTGATGCACCAATTGTTCCTGTGCACAGCTGGTATAACCAACTTCTTGTTATTAAAGTTTTATTCAATTGTGAGCTCGTTTGATTGGTTGAATTTGACGCCAAAGTTGGCCGTACGAATTCATAATTTTCAACTTATAAAATTCTAATTTTGGATTCGGGACTCCGGATTCTAATTCTGACACCACCAGTAGACTTGTGGCATCGTTCTAGCACGAATTCATATAAAGTTTACTAGATTTGGAGGACGTAGGCCCCGACACGCATTTCGGTGCAAGACGGGCCCTATAGTCCGGGTCAACGGGTCATTTTGAGATCGGCTCATCGGAATCCAATTCTGGATATACCATTGTGTAGTGCCCCAAAATTTGTGATACGTATTTTATACGTGTTCGTATTTCTGACCCGTATTTCTTTTTTCTTTGATTAGTTAGTTGTGGTTTATTTTCATATTTAGCGTTTTGGTTTAATTGTCATTTATCGTTCATGGATTTATTCTGATTAATGGAGCTTGTTTTATTGAGTATTTCATGGTTCATCATGGCATTGCATTGGCTTGGATTGGTTTGGTTTAGTGGGTTTGGCTTGGTTGGGTTTTATGTGAACCAACCCACTCCTACCTACCACCACCACTCATATTTATTACCTATTCTTCTTCTCTCTCTTCATTAATCTCTTCTTCTTCTTCCATTTACTCCCTTCACCTACCAGAGAGAGAAGAGAGAGGTCTAGGCAAGTGCAACTTACTTCATGGAGGAACTTAAATTTTATTGCTTTATTCTCTTCCTTACAGCATTTTAACTTACTTTAGTACTTGACATTTTCACTTTCCATGGCTAGATTCTTCTAGATCTAAGTTTACTTTAATTTTGAATTTCTTGGGTTTTGATCTACTTAAGCCTGTTATTTCTGAGTTTTGATGGTTCCATGTTGTAGAGCATTTCATTATGCCCCATTTTGACCTATGGAAGTTCGGATTTGGACTCCGGATGAAAGTTTCATGGAGCTTGGAGCATGGACTCTTGGCGTTCTTCTTCTCGGAAGCTTGGAGGAGAAGAACAGTGCTAGACTTGACCGGATGAATACTTCATGCGGCAAGTGATTCCGAGCCGCATGAGCCTTCATACGACAGTCCTGGCCGCAGGGGCTTGACTTGACCGCATGAACATTTCATGCGGCAAGTGCTCTCTCAGTCGCATAAACTTTTCCCCATGAGCCGCATAGACCAGTTACTCGCTGGCCGCATGAGGACTCGAGTCCTCTCAGCCGCATGACTGTCTGGATCCCCTGGCCGCATAGTCCCTGATCCTCGAGCCGCATGAGAACCCCCAGACCCAGCCGCATGGACTTCTTAGTCCGGGCCGCATGACCCTGATTAATCCCAGCCGTATATGCATCTTTTATTTTTCGAAGCCGCATGGGCTTCTACTAAGCCGCATGCGTCTGGCCCAGATCTAGCCGCATGGACTTCTCTTTCGCTAGCCGCATGAGACTCACCTAATTGAGCCGCATGTGTCTTATCCTTCCCTGGCCGCATAGGCCTGAGCCGTATGACTTTCTAATAGCTCTGTGTACTGTAATTTATTATTATTTGCCCATGTTTTATAATTCCTTATTGTATATTTTTACGCCCATTTTATATCCTTACGCCTTTTGTCCTGAACTTGAAAATCATGAATTCATTTGATATATTTGGAATTGATAATTGAGCATGACGTGATAGTGACCCGTAGTGGTGCACTCTTGACATGGTAACCTGGCATGACCTGATAGTGGCCCGTCGTGGCGCACTCCTGACTAGCACACTTGATATGATAAACCTGACATGATTATCTCGAATAGCTGTTGCGACGGCTACCTGACATGACATGACCTGTATAATTAAATCCTGACACCGTGGTTGTTTGCATTGATTGTGCCTGTATAAACTACGAGTCCGGTTGTGTCTTGCATCATGTCTAGGGCATGATCCCTGAGTACCACGGTCAGGGATCCATACTGAATCTGGCTACGTTAATGACTAGATTGATCAATTAGTTCATGGAGAATTTTTCAGTTACCTGTTGCCCCTTTGGTCCCGGCCTTATATATATATACATGGGATTTGTTGCTATCCGTCGAGATGAGCGCACTTCCAGCCCACCGTCGAGCGTGGTACCTTAGGACACATGTATCTTACTACAGTGTGTCTGCTATATCCTGCTATCTTTTCCTTTTCTTGCTGGGATCACTCAGGTAGTAACAAACAGGTAACCGGACTTGGAATTCTCATTGCATCTTGCTAGTAACTAGGATTGTGATAACCCTAGTTAGTTAATGTAGAAAGCCGTAGGCAATGATTGGCCGTGATTGCTTGGATGGAGTCTAGTCCAGTATAGTATTGTCTAGAATTAATTAATTGTAAGATTGTACCAGAATGATTGAAAGATTGTCACTCCAGATTGTCACTATAATGATTGTCACTCCAGAATGTTACTTGGCCTGATTTCTTATATTTATCTTGCCGATAAATGGTGAGAGAAACCAAGTTCCGTTCAGACGAAGGGTTACAACCCCGGTCCTTGTTTGGTTTACGGGTTGTAACCTGGCTATCTGAATAGTCCCATGGTTATCTCATTGTATATCATCCTGTCATGTTTTCTTTCCATATGTCCTGTCTTTTAGTGATTCTATACAAGATTGTCTTTTATAATTACCCATCATGCTTTTTCTTAAACTACTGCCTTTTATTATATAATTTTACTCTTGTGCTAATTGCTGGTTTTAGTTCCTAAGTGAAGCCTCATTTGTGGCACTTGCTCTTTCTGGGGTCTGACCCAGCTGGTTTTGTATGGCCAGATACCGGAGCAGCAGCAAAGGATCTACCTGCCTTCCAGCCCGATGGTGACCGCCAGGCGTAACCAGGGCAACGAGTGTGTTTCTTTTTGTTCTCCCACTTTATTGTAAAATTATTCTTTTGAGGCGTTTAGCCGCCGAGCCAGTGTTAGCTCGTGTACATTTTTACTTACTGTCTGCCTACGGGCTGTAACATGATTGGCAACTCGAGGTTGATCATGTATGACTTAACTCTTGCTAGTCCTTACATTTTGTACGACTAGCTTCATGATCATCTGGATATGTAATGTTTGGGACGCCTTACAATTGTATATTTTATGATTTGATATCTTGTGATTATTACTAGTTGGTTGAGATTGAGACAATAGGATAATTTATGACCTTAAGAGACTGATGGCTTGTAGATAAACCCTCACATATCTAGACAGCCGTGACCGTATAGCGGTGTGGATTCCATTCCGTTATACGTAGCTGGCTATGTCCGTCCCCGCTCTCCAGTATTCTGGTTCAGGGGCGTGACACATTGGGTTTGTATCGTCAGTCTGGACTTGTTGAAATATACTTTGCTAGATTTGGTGGACTTGGACTTTGGCACGTATTTTCGTGCAAACCCGATTCTAATGTCCTAGTCAACGGACCATTTTGAGATCGACTCATCAGAATCTACTTTCGGACGTACCATTGGGTTCGTATCATCATTCTGGACTCGTAGATATATTGTTTGCTAGATTTTTATGACTTTAATCCTGACACGTTTTTGTTGCAAAGTGGGTCCAATGGTGAACCGTATTTTGACCCAAAATTACCATTTTGCTCCTGTGTCCAGAATTGGACTTATGGGTAGTCTATTCTAGCTATTTTTCTTATTTTGGGAACATTTATGATGTTTGTTTCAGCATCCGGCGACGTTCATGGAGACTCCTATGTTGCTACCTTTCTTGGACTTAACGATTTGCCCACAGGACATCGTTGGATTACTGCTTCACCCCAGGCAAGATACCTTGCCATACTTGTTCTGTTTATATTATTCATATCTACCCTTGTGTTGTTTGTTGGTGACACTGGTAGTGTGTATTCCAAGGATGACTTAGGTTTTATCGATGATGGCATCGATGTTATGGGTGCGTGCATGTGTGTCTTATAATGGGCCGATATGCCATCCATTGATCAGGATTGGTCAGAGATATGGTTTACTGATTGATGACTAGATATTGGACAATGTTATGATTCGAGCCGTTCATTTTATTCAGTTCATATTATGGCATGTATTTCTGTATCTTGTTACGTCCCGCTGAGGACCTGATGATCTCTTCCGGTATTCGTTGAGCAGTTAGTACAGAGTAGCTGGACAGGTGCTGCATGATGCACCAAGGTTTCAGGTATATATATGTGTGCTATGGTATTTCATTTACTCTTTCCTCTATATATTTTCACCTGTATTTGTTTCATGCTGCTATGTAGCCTATTATTACCAAGCTTATTCTTTTCTCGAGCTTGCTCAAACATATATATTACTTTGTGGCCAACTTTAATATATTATGTTCATTCTTGATATTTGCTTCATTACTGTGGATTGGGATGTAGATGATTAGTTACTTTTAGTACCCTTGACAGCGTAGTACGTCTCGGGATAAGTCCATTAAATTGGGAACTTATCCTAAGATCGTATTAGCTGGCATGCTCGTGCCTCAAGTTACTATAATTTTGGAACTGGGGCGTGACACTATGTAAGGCTTGTGGCTTGATTAACTCGATCGGAACTGAGTATTAGGGAAACTTATCGTCGGCATTGAATCAATCACGTACAAATGCATAAGAACCTTTTCAACTAATGGATTGGTTTGTCTTGAAATGAATCTAAGAGTTTTCTCTGGATGTTTTGCTGCTGGTTTTGCTACTTGGTTTTGATGGATGCTTTTCTGAATGGCTTTCGATGATTTGATTCTTGCCCGTTTTTATCGATTTTTATAGCATTCATTCTTAAGAATTCTGAGAGAAAGGAAAATAATGAGACGGAGTATTAACCAAACTTTTGGTGCCATTACAGACGGACGCGTGACAGAAGGCTAAGGACGCAAATATTCCTCTCCCTCTCGGCAATTCTCTAATTGGTGAGTGTGGATTCTCTATGGTGGTTTGTCCCTCTCGCTACTCCTTCATGCCAACTAAATGAATTCTCGTGTTGCCTTGCTACTTCCGTTGATCGATAATAAGATGCTAATGCCACAAGTCAATACCATTAAGAAGCTAGAGGTATGAACATTGAATGAATCGATTTGTTGCTAAACTCTGCTAATGAATGAATTGCCACATGAACATTGAAATGATGTTTGTCCCAATGAACATTGAAATAAAATGAATTGATGCCTGAGATGATGGATATGAAATGCTAAGAATAAACATGTTGCCTATTACTTTAATATTCCTATGCACATTATTTTTATCGAGTCGGACACACATTCGCATGACCATGGACAACTTGTGCACAAGGTTTGAGATTTAGTTTCCTCGAATGGTACCGGGGCGCCGTGATCGATTCGGCCTAGAAGGAAACAATAAAGTACTTTGGGAGCACGGGTAATGCGAGGCATCGTAGAGGCTCGCTACCTACTATGCTGTCATCGCATTACCTTGAAGTCCTATATGGCAAAGAAAAGAGTCCGTATGGGTTAACAACACCAGTGGTCATGTTGTAAGTGTTTGTAAAAACAAAAGCTTTATTACAAACTTAGAAAAAGAGTACAAGAGTACAATTGATTTCTGGAGAAGTACAACTATAGGAATCTGATTAGAAAACGATTACTTTATCACTTGGACGATGTGATATCGAAGACATGATCCTCTGGAGGATACAACAGCACTTTAGTAGGAGATTATGATCATTCGTGATCCTTTAGAACTGATTTGAAACTCTATTTATAGAGTCCTTGAAATAACTGTTTAGCAGTTATTCTGCGTTACGTGCCTCCTGTTCACATGTGCGAGCGGTTGCACCAACTACTGTAGACGCATGGCATCGTTTAATTGAGATGTGCGTGGTCGTGGGCAGTGTAGTGGACACATTCTGTAAAGTTAGTGGCTTGCACGCCACGTCACTCTGTTATGAATACTATTTGATCACCTTGCGCGAGCTTCATCAGGTTGCGCGTGGGCGCAATGTAACAACCTGTGCGAGCGGTTGCACAACTGCTGTGGACGTATGGCATTGTTTGATTGAGATATGCGTGGTCGTGGGCAGTATAGTAGGCACGCTCTGCGAAGTTGGTGGCTTGCGCGCCATGTCACTCTGTTAAAAAATTGATCGGGTGACGCCAACTAGCCAGGTTGCGCATGGACGCAACTCAACTACTGGTGCCTTTGACTGGGTCTTCTGTGCTGTACTGATTAATTCTCGTGCCACACAATGACTTGCGCGAACCAGCTGTCAGCATTATTTATATGCTGACAAAATTTTCTCGAGCGTCGCGTTGTACGGGAATCGAATAGATTTTCTTTGATCTCCGTACTGTCAGTTGTCAGGTAATGATGATGCCGTTAAAGCTTCTCGAGGAAGTGTGCCACGTGGCGCTCGTGCAACCTATTTTTTGTGCAACCTGATGTTGGCGCAACCTGATGCTGCACAACTTGATGGTCCGGTACAACATAATGGTTTGACGCCACCTGATGATCGCACACTTTAATGGGTGGCGTAACTTGATTTTTATCCTCAACAAGACTCCCTTCAAAGTTTTCAAAACTTGAAAATACTTCAAAGTTTTGAAATACTTTGAATTATGCTAGTTTTGTCTGGATTGCGCCAGTCAACTTGAGCCCGATTCTTTAGCATAAATTGCGTAACTGTTTGGGTTATAAATAGCTGTACACTTTTGGAGTCTTTTCATTCTTTACATCATTTGGGATTGCTCGAGAGAAACCCTATCTTCTTCTCCTTCTTCCCGATCTTTGAGGGCTTCGATCGACAGCAATATCACCCAAGCACTCCGTTGCTGAGAAAGAAAAGACTGTGGCCGAGCCATCCACGCGAGCTCCACCCTCGTCACGCCAGGAGATAGCCAACCCAACCATGGAAGGTAAGCACTTGATCATAGACCTGATCATCGACTACCCTATTTAGGCCGGTGTAACACCCAGTTTCTGAAATGAAGGTATTTTTGAAATTTTTTATTATAATTATTATTTATTGCATTTAAATCACATTATGAATTTTGGTGATTTTTAATCAATTTAAAATTGTTTTAAGTCATGACTTGTGATTTTGATGTGCTGCTAGTAAAACCCTAGAGACTGTCTGACCTAGAGCCTAACCATGTCATTAGGATGATTTATTTTTACTTTTGAGCATAAGGGTATTTTGGTTATTGGCCTTTTTGAATTATTTTATGATTTATTGTATTGGTGATTGTTAATTTTGACTTTTGCTAAGCTGTGACTTAAGAGACTGTCCTAGATTTTGACCTTGACTTGGTGACCTAGTTAACATGGTATGGACCCTAGTCTAACTTAAGTCAACTCAAGTTAGGTCACTTAGGATCAAGTTTGAAATAGGAGGATTGATGATTTGGTCCGTAGGCTTGAGACTTAGAAATTGGTTCCATGACTAGTGCAACTAGGCCCATAGCCCATTAGACTAAACCCTAACCCTAATTTTTTACTTTATGACCAGCCACTAGGGCTCCCCTTTTCCTATAAATAATCTCTTCATTAGTTCTTGCCTCTTTTATATCATTTCACCACATAGGAAAAGAAAGATTTGTCCATTCTTCCCCAATCCATAGATTTCTCATTTTAAATCCCTTTTAACTCTAGTTTCTTGCATTAGAGCCTAATACCCTTCTATTTCCTGTTTACGGAGAGTAATTCCAGATTTTGAGCAATTTGGGGATCCAAGCTAGCAAGGAGGAACACTTCATTTTGGGGTTTTTTTTGCTATTTGTACCTATAGGTAAAACACCTCTAATTGTTTTAATATTTAGTTTTCTTTGTAATTAGGGATAGATCTAGGTGTCCCCTAGCTGTCCCTCAAATTTGGTAGGAAACCGTATCCGTTTGATGTCCGTATCGAACACGTGTCTATATGTATGTTTATGTGTTTGACAAAATATCTCAAAGAACTTTTTATTCTTTTTTTTGAAAACTAATTGAGCATTTTGTAGCCCTATATATGGGCTTTGATTTCATGTTTGACTGAGCACACATCGTGTCCATTTTTGTGTCCAAATTTGGACACGAACACGTGCACGAGGCCCCGGTGCGCTGCCCTGCTGCTCGGGCTTGCTGTGGGACACGACACGATGACTCAGGTCGTGATTTTTGGTGGACACGTGGGCCTAGTGACTGAAACGACACACATAATTTGGAGGGATTTCGTCGAGCAGATTGGGAGAAATCCTACCCGTACTAAAATTGCACACACGTACACACGCGCACAGACGTGTCCTGATACGCGTCTCGTACGCACGACATGCCTCACGTGGAAACATGACAGACACTTGGACACGTTCCCCTAGCCTAGGCGAACATGTGTGCACGGCCACGTGTCTCCACGTGGCCTGTGTTGTGAGCTGGACACATGTGCACGCGTGCATGACGCTGTCAGCGCACAGTCTTTGTGTCTGTGTACGTACAGTGGTTAGACACGAATTGTGTCCAGTTCGTGGACACTGGAACACACTCCCAACACTCTCTCACATAACCCATTGATTACCTACCTACTGATTTGAATCTTGGTTGTTAATTTTAATTCGAAATGGGAAAATCCCTATATTTCTGATATGTATTGTCAGTTGGTTTTTGAGAAATTGATAATTTTGCAAACTGTTTCATTGATTAATTATGATGTAGATTCACCCATTTATAACCTAGGAATTAACCTATATGCTAGGGGTTGTGATTAGCATGGGATTCCAGCTTTCGATTTCAATTGGGCTTGGGATTCAGTTGACTGATACACTATATGAATCTGAGAACAACATTGGTTCACATGAACTCACATACACACTACTAAACCACTGATATGCACACTGCATTACTCTAATACATTGACAAGGCTGCACACATCTGTTTGACACTGTGACCCTCTCACTTCACTGCTGAACACCATGTGACACTTGTTCACTACTCACTTGACACACCACTTGCTGTTTTGACACACCATGGATACGTGTATATCACACACACTCGACCACCCCCTTCTAATTTCCTGTGATGCATGATTTGGGTTGAAACTTATTGATTCACTGATTTAAACTAAAATGAGTTGGTTTTGGTATAGCACACCCACACACAACACTGATTTAATTCCTGTGTACACACACATGTTAGTTAGGAATTGGTGTTTGAGAATGGGACCTGGGTTAGGATTTTGGTTAGTGTTCAGAGGGATGGGATTGTGGCTCGAGTATCAGGAGGTTGGGGACTTGAGTTGATGTTAGTTAGGTTGAGTTGGGGTTTGGGAAGGGAGATGTCAGTAACAGTAGCAGTAGCAATAGGAGTAGCAGGGTGCCTAAACAGTAGCAGTAGAAGGAGCAGTAGGCAGGGAGCTTGGGTTTAGCCTATGGGTTAGTTGATTTGCAATTAGTTTGATGGGGTTTTACTGTTTTGAGTAATTAATGAACTGAATACATTCACTGATAATTCCTGAGATTGATATCCCTGGGATTATGGCTCGGATGAAACCCGAGATTGGGTTTATTGTTTCCATTTCAGTTTCATACAATTCCTTCCATTTATAATCAGTCCATTTTTTACTCATAACAGCCCTTGTTGCATGTCCTGTTTTATTAGGCTTTCAGTCCTATATTAGCTCTGGTTCATTACCTACATAGACAGACCAAAATTCCTTTTGTTCAGTCCTTGGTTAACCCTATCCTTAGTACATGTTAGTTTTACCTTTATATGTATGTCTGCCTTTGTTTTAGTTTTAATTAGAATTAGTTATATGTATCAAGCCCTTACACATTGATCTATCCTTTCTTTTTTAAGTTCAGTGTGGAACATTTGATACGAATTTGTATTAGCTGCCATCACATTTAGTCCATGTCCTAATGTTAGTTGATATTTGGTTGTGAGATTTCAAATAGCTTTTGACACTCCTGTGCATCACTGATTTTTCCCACTCCTGAGCACTTATGCTATTCATCTACACACACACCCTAGCCTATATACTACACTCACACCCATGAACTAACTGTTACACACACCCCATAAAACTTGAGATTGACACTCTCTATGCACTGTCTTCCCCTTATGGCACACACACATGTTACACACATATGTACACACATTACACACTAAATTGTCACTCACTCACCCATGTCTACACACAAGACACACATACATATGCATGTTCCTCTATCCCACTCTATGTATATATATATATATATATATATATATATATATATATATATATATATATATATATATATATATATATATATATAATATAACCTAATGTGATATAAGTAATGTAATATAGATATTGCATTTGTCTATATAAATGTATGTATATATATATGGTAATAGATATGTGTGATTGCCTAATATGTGAAAATGGCTTATAGTCTAGGTAGCATAGCCTATGGGGATCCTTTGTGTAGTTTAGGTAGCATAGACTTGTGTGACTGGTATTGGTGTGTACTTGCTAGGATAGTCTTGGTTAGGCCTAGTGAGACTTGACTGGACTAGGATTGACCTAGTTGACTAGTGTAACTGACCAAGGTTGACCAAAGTTTGACTTTGACCTAGATTAGCCTAAAAATTATGTAGATTGCATTATATGTTCTTATTTACCATTCTAGACATGTCATAACCCATATTACTCTATTTAGGACATTGTGACTCCGGTGCAGACATCTGATATTATACTACTCTTTTCAGAGTATCAGACGAGTACATTCTCTCATAGTTCTCTCATTTATTTGTCAATTACTGTACTTCAGTTCTAGTTAGTTGTATGCGATTCTATGTTACAACACATATGGATATTCTGGATTCATGTATGCGACACACATACCATATTGTCTGGCCTCTATTACTGGAATCATTCTGGAATCACTGCTGGTATCATCATGTTTGGCTGGACTCATCTCGATTCTCGTGTCGTGTTCTGGATTCACTTGTACTTGCTGGGAGGCAAAATACTAGAGTAAGACATGTAGACATACCCCAATTTTGGAATCACCCTCATGCTGGAATCAAACTGGAATGATAGCCATCTCACACCCGGCCAGGTGTGTGATGTGCCAGATTACCTATAGCCGTTTACATGTCGATCTCGGTATTTTAAAACATACTGTTAGAGTATATGCTGGACTCACCCTGGAATCATTGATCACTATGACTGGAATTGTCTCATACTGGATTCATCTTATATTAGATTCGTCTTATACTAGACTTACATTGGAGTTACACTTGTCTACATTTACGGTTTGGACTTATACCATGTTACTCTAGTTCAGCTAGTTTCTATTTTATAGTCTTTATTGCCATGATTCTTCTCTTGTTTTAGTTACTTACTTTTCTTGTACCTTATCTGTCTTTCTATACCATCACATGAATATAAACTGCCATGTTCATCAATACGACTGTCTATAACTACTTTATAGTTCTTTATCATTTACTTGGGTTTTTAGATGAGATGTGCTCGTTCCTGTCCTGACTGGACCTGTTGAAATTTTACAGATGATTGCCCTGAGGACACTTGCCCTACTCATTATTGACCTGACGAGGGATTAGCCACATTTGGCCCCGACACTTAGCAGTGATCGAGATACAGTTTTAGACTTGCATTAGTTCTTATTTGGTCTTGTTGTATTTGATTTGAGACCTGTGTTGTATTTGAGATTGTTGAGATTTTGTTATTATTATAGTAGTTGTCTTTCTATTCCTTAGTTATTTCTTCTGTATTATTTTATCGTGCTTAGACTGTGATTGAGTTACAATATCTTATACTTGTCCTCCGTTCGGAGTTGATCATGATGAGTACATTATATACTGCATGAGTTGATGGTTAGTTAGAGACTTAGAACAGCGTTCTACCGCCGATACTGCGACGTAGGCTGGGCGCTATTACGTATTCGTACCCTCACAGTGGGTGCGGGTCGTGACAGCCAGCTACTGACGTTGTGCACCCACTCTTTTTAGAATGGGGCGCAATTCATAACTTGTACCTCTATTTTTAGGGTTTGGTTGCTGTTGACCCATGTTGCACGACGCTTCAAAATTTGTGCTGTATTTTGGGTACAGTTTTGGCGCATTGCGCAACAAGATACGACATAACATGATTGTTGCGCAACCTGATAGCTGCGCAAGCTGAGTGCGGCACAATATGAGTGTCGTGCAACCTGTCCGAACAGAGCATTAAAGACTTGGTTCATTCCCAATAATGAACTTATTTAAGGGGCTCTCTTTTTCGAAACATCTTTTTTCTTTTCTCCCTCGTTAAGTGCTACGCGCCAATTTATTGTGAAGACGAAGAGTCGGCGGGAGCCGATCTTTACTGTATATATAGGAATAAGGTTGCAATCCTTCATCCTCATTCACTCTCATGGCACCCAAGGAGAGCATGAAGAAGAAGGCGAACCTCACTGTCGATGGCGAGGCTTCTGAAGAGAAGTCGAATTCTGCGCCTATGGCATATCTGCTGGAAGCCGACCCGTCCCTGAGGGCGAAAACCTTCCTGAACTGCTTTGGCCTGACCCCAGCAGTCTTCGCTCGTTCCCAAGGTGGGCCATCGTCTTCCGAAGATCATGGCGTACTGGAACAGAGGGATGGATTCCTCCGTCTGATGTATCGCTCGGGGATCCACAATATAGAGGAGTTGAACACTACTTTGCGTCAGGCTGATGGTGGAAAGAAGAAATGACGTGACATGAGATCGTCATTTTTACATAATGGCCATAGTGCCTTGTAGTGTCTGTCTTTTTTTTCTTTTCATTATGAAATGAAAAAAAGTTTGACTTTATAGATCCTGGCACATTTGAACTTTTGTCTCGTAACTGTGTTGACACGTCTCGATTTTGGGCATATGTGAGCTTTGTTGTGTAACTGTCTTGATATATCCCGCACTTTTTTCGGTTCTGACAACATCAACTTTCGAACAACACGTAGTGTTTCTTCCCGAAATATGCGCCTATGGACGCGCATAACGTTTCAGTTTCAATTGCATATAAATAATTACGAGAAGAAAAGAACATTTACTAAATTCTCCTCTTCTTTCTGATGTTTGCAGGGGACCAACTGACGAAAATTCCCAGAACCGATATCAGTGATCTTGGATGCTATAAAGTTGAACCACTTTGACACACATCAGAGAGCTCAGAACTCTTCATGCTTAAAAGGGCTTCCTTGAGATGGTAGGAAGGGCCTTTATACATGAGAGTTGGACGGTGGAGACACAGAATTAGGAATCATATCACAAGGGTAATCTCATTCCTACTTCTCACGAAGGATCGTCTTTTCTCCACCAGTTGTATTGACAGCAACTTTTCTTCGAGCTGCTGCACTCTGTCGTTCTCCTCTCATCTTTCTGAGAGAGAAGACCAGAGTTAATTCCATTGCCTTGCTCGCTGCTTCAGGTTGATTCGACAAGGAACTGGCACCAACAAGGAGATCCAAAGATGTAATAGACCTCCATTTGTTATATTTAGAATGAAAATCTTTTCGAGGAAAGATTGTTTCGATTCCTGAGACATAATGTTTGGCATTTCTGTCTATAAATAGTGTGGAACTTTTCTAAGAATATTATTCACCCCTTTTTTTCATTTATAAATGTCTTCAGAAGATATGCCTAAGGAGGCAGAAGTCATCCCGAAGAACGAAGCCGCCCTCGACACTCCTTCCGACGAGCCTCCGCCGCCTACTCAGTCAGAAGTAGGAGAAAGCTTGGCTGTTCCTGGACAGAAGCAGGACATTCTCGCTAAACTGGTGGAGCCTGGGAGTACTGCTGAGGAAGAAGCTCTGAAGAAAGCTGTATGTGAATTGTTGGTGTCATCCAACAATAATGTATTCGAGCTCCTTGCGAAATTTGTCTTCGATCAGGAGGGCTCTGGTCCTCGTTGATTTTATGTATTTCCTTTTGTTTGAACTATGCAATAAAAAGAATTTTATTTACATTCTGATTCTCTGTGTTGATATCACTTTGTCTTTAAACATGATATTTCTTGAGAAATTTGCCATTAATGGGTATCATGGCGACTCGACCATCCATACCAGTCAATTGATAAGATTCGTTGGAGAAAAATTTGCTTACAATGTAGGGTCCTTCCCACTTCGCTTCGAATTTGCCTTTGTTCATGTGCGTCATAGTCATAGGATGTATGACGGTTAGAACTAGTTCTCCTTTCTGAAATGTTCGGACTTTGACTTTACGGTTGAAGGCTTTTGATAGACGAGCTTTGTATAACTCGATATGTTGTTGAGCTAGGAGTCATTTCTCGTCAAGTGCTTCAAGCTCCTGAAGTCTCAGATGATCATTATTTTCGGTTGTGAGTTCATTGGCAATGGCAATCCTTAGGGAAGGGATCTGGATTTCTAATGGTAAGACGGCCTCGCATCCATATACCAACGAAAAAGATGTACAGCCTGTGGGAGTACGTACAGTAGTACGGTAAGCCCACAGACATTCTCCAAGCTTTTCACTCCAGCTCCGTTTGTTGGTAGAAACAAACTTCTAGAGGATTCCTGTAGAAGCAATATTATCGATCCTGTTGTCATCGCAGAATCGAGTAAATTTCTGACTAATGAACTGTGGCCCATTATCATGAATGATTCGCCAAGAAACACCGAATCTGCAGATCACATGATGCTTAATAAAATTGATAACATTGCTTGTCTTTACCTCAGCTAGAGGTATAGCTTCTGCCCACTTTGAGAAATAATCAGTTATGGCCAATATGAACCGATGTCCTCGAGACGAGGGAGGGTTAATAGGACCAATAACATCTATGCCCCAAGCTTCAAAGGGCCATGATGCTGCCGTCGGGTGAAGAAATTCTGATGGTTGATAGATGAAGTCAGCATGGATTTGACATGCTCAGCACTTCCTTGCATACTCGATTCCATCAGATACCATCGAGGGCCAATAGTAGCCCATACGACAAATTCGATCCCGTAGTTTAGGACCAGGTTGATGTGCACCACAAACTCCATCATAAGCTTTACGAAGTATTTGTTTTGCTTCCTCTCCTGCAAGACAGCGTAGAAAAAAGCCGTCAAACGTTCGTCAGTAGAGTATCTTTGTAGCATGATTATAATAGAATCTGAGTGACTGCCGACGAATTGTTGTAGCCTCCTTAGGATATTCGGGTAAGATATCATGGACCACGAAGTCTTGAAAGGAGTCCTCCAATCTTCACTGATAGTACAAATTTTAACCGAATTGTTGAATTCCATGTTTGAGTTGTTGACTTCAATATTTAAGTTATTTTCAACGCAAAATAACTCTCTATTAGTGATGACGATCATTTGTTGCCTTCTTACTGGAATTGCTAACACTGCTGCAAGATTAGCGAGTGCATCAGCCTCTGTATTACACGCTCGACGTATATGCTCGATGAAGAAGCGTTTGAATGAAGTAGCCATCCTGATCAATGCATCATGATATGGAACCAGATCTTGATGTCGAACGTCGTACGTGCCTCTAACTTGATTGACAATCAGCTTGGAGTCTCCGTGAACTTCAAGATACTCAATATCTAATTGTTTAGCTAGCCGAAGACCGATGAGTAAGGCATTATACTCAGCCACGTTATTGGAACACGACTCATCTAAAGAATAAGCTCTTTGAATAGCTAACCTTTCTGGTGAGACGAGGACGATTCCAACTCCAGCAACAATAGTACCTTTTGGTCCAATTCTGGATGCACCATCAAAGAATAGATGCCATATAAGAATTTCTTCTGAAATCATGTTGGACTCTAAAGTTTTATCTGGAATCTTGTCGTAGAGTTTAGACGTTTCAGGAACTGGATGGGCTGCCAGAAATTCAGTAAAAACTTGACCTTTAACAGACTTTTGAGGAACATAAACCATATCATATTGTGCTAACAATATGGCCCATGTTGCAAGCCTGGAATTGAGTGTACTGGGCTTCTTCATCAGGACCCGGAGAGGGTTAACTCTACAAATAACATGAATAGTTTGGCCAGTGATATAATACCTCGTCTTTTGAACAGCAAACATCAAAGCTAGACATTCTTTTTCTACTGGGGTGTATCGATGCTCAGCTCCAATCATTGTACGGCTAAGATAATAGATAGCCTGTTCATGACCTTCTTTATTCTTCTGAGCTAATAAAGCACCTAGGGAATGGTCTATTGCTCGAACATACATCAGGAAGGGTATTCCTGAGACTGGAGGCACTAGAACTGGAGGGTTCTTCAAGTACTGCTTTATGTCTTCAAATGTTTGCTGACATTCTTCAGTCCAAATAAAAGATACCTTTCTTCATGAGTTGAGTGAACGGTCTACAACGTCTAGAGTGATTTGAGATAAATCTCCTAATATACGCAAGCCGTCCGTGGAATCCTCGTAGCTCTTTTAGGTTGCGTGGAGGACGCATCTCTTGAATGGCTTTGATTTTCTCAGGGTCAACATGTATACCTTTAGAGGTAATAACGAATCCAAGAATTTTGCCACTAGAGACTTCCAGGAATGACTTGGTAGGATTCATCTTGAGTTGATGCTGGCGCATTAGATCGAAAATAGTTCTTAAGTCTTGAATGTGGTCTTCCTTTAGACGAATTTTGACAGCAATATCGTCAACATAGCATTCAACAGTCTTTCGTAAATGATCACGAAAGATAGTACTCATGGCCCGCTGATAAGTTGTACCAGCGTTCTTAAGACCAAATGGCATGACAGTATAGCAATAGACTCCAAGAGGAGTACGGAAAGATGTATGTTTCTCATCTTTAGGATGCATCTTGATTTGATTATATCCTGAAAATCCATCCATAAAAGATATACGTTCAAATCTGTAAGTATTGTCGATCATGACATCAGTGATTGGAAAAGAAAATTCGTCTTTGGGACAAGCTTCATTAAGGTCTCTAAAGTCAATGCAGACTCAGACTTTCCCTGTTTTCTTCAAAACTGAGACAACATTAGCCACCCAGTCTGGATATTGTTCTTCTCTGACGAAGCCGCATGCGATGAGTTTCTTGACTTCAGCTTCTATGGCATCCATTATGTCAGGTCAAAATCGACGCTGTTGCTGCTTGACTGGATTCACATTCGGCAGACTGTTGAGCTTGTGGGTAGCGATCTGAGGACCCAATCCCGGCATGTCTTCATAGCTCCAAGTAAATACATCAATGTATTCCCTAATAAGTTGGATCAGTTCTTGTTTATCTACTTCAGGGAGGCTTTTGCTGACAAATATCAGTTTTATGGAAGTTTCATCTCCAACATTGACTTGAACCAACTGATCTTCAGTGGGTGGCTCACGTTGCTTGAAGCGAAGCTCCCATTGATTATCCATCCTTTGTGCCCAAGGATCAGATTTATAGGCTTCGGCAAAGTCTTCGTCGTCTTCCGAGAACTCCGCAGTTACCATATTGGAAGATAGAGTCACTCGATGGACATGCCCTATACTGGTGTCTGAATCCTATAAGACAGAATCAGAAGAGTTAGATCGTTCTTCTTTATCGGATTCGGAGGCTTCTGGAGTCAGAATTGGTGAAGTATAACCTAATCCCCGCTTCATTTTGCTGTAATATTGTTGTGATTTTCCTTTTGGAGCAGGGATACGAATATGAGTTCGTCTTTCCTTACCACCATTGAGATCGGTTTTAAAATTATAGCCCATCTTTTGAATGATATCTTTTGATTGTTGACTATAACGACGTAGTTGAAGTCTTTCGTTATCGTAATTTTCTTCTTCACTATTGGGCGTGATCTTCTGTTCTGTTCCTTTACTAAAAAGTATATGAAGTTCATCTTTTTTCCTAGAAGGAACTAAGAAGAAGGAGTCCTGCATTGACTCGAGCAATACTTCATCTTGGAGTGGTTGAACTGCTCCTATGGTAAGTGGTTCGAAGTTATCTAGCATTTCTAAATAACATCGAGTATAATAAAGAACATCAGTATACTATAAAGGAGATGTGATTTTATTGATTTGTACATCATCAATTACAACATGATTCTTAGCCTTAATAGAAGGCTTAGTAAGGTTGATAATCGGAGGAAGAGAAGGAGGATTCTTAGCCTTAACCGAAGGCTTAGTAAGGTTGATAACCAGAAGAAGAGAAGGAGAAGAAGAAGAAGAAGGAGAAGGAGAAGGAGAAGGAGAAGATGAAGGTTTGTTACGACGAAGGTCGATAACCAGAGGCTCAGAAGGGGTGATCTCCTCTTGTTCCCTTTCTACAGTAGGAGGCTGTTTATTATGAGAGGAAAGATGGATAGTCAACGTTTGAGAAGAAGAGTGACGAGTAGTACGTCCTTTGACGAGGATCATGAGAACATCTTTTGAAGTATGTTTCTGATCTTCCTCGCTATCCATCGCCAGTACAACCTTCATGAACTCTTCGCCAGTACAACCTTCATGAACTCTTTCTTGTACATCCGAGAGTCAGTACAATATGCGTCAATGCCCCTGAAAGGATTTAGGTCGACTACTTCTTTTTGGGCCTCTCGACATCTACATATTTGAAGTATTGATGTAGAGTGGATGGTACATTGTTATGCTCATGCAGAAAGGGTCTTCCCAGCAAAGCATTATAAGAGCCATGATTATCGATCACGTAGAAAGTAACCTTTGTAAGAAGATTGGCTATTTGATCTTTCAGGCGGATCTTTCCCAAAGGTTCATTTCTTCCAGAATTGAATCCCAGGATTGTCGTGATGGTTGTTGAAAGATTGTGTACATGAATCTTTAATGCACCTAGTAGAGTCTTTGGCATGATGCTAAGTGCAGACCCAGGATCGATCAAAATGCGATCAACCTTCATGGTATCGACATATCCCGTGAAGTAGAGGGGTCGGTCATGACGATTATCTTCCAACAATATATCATCTTGTGTAAAGATGATGTTTGGCATCAGCTCCATCACACTATGACAATGAAGGCATGTTATAGGCTCTTCCTCTGGCTTCTTGAGGAATGTTAGACAAGTATCAGCTTACATCAAAGCTTCACTCAATGTTTTCCGAGTTTTCTTCGAAAGACGGAGTAGCTCAAAAATTGACAATCTTGCCGGGGTATTAGCCAGCTGAGCCAATATATCAAAGTTACACGGCTTCTCAAGTCCCAAAGTTGGAGTCTTCTTCAATACTTTATCAAAACGGACAAGCTGTTTCCCTTTGTCGGCTGTTGTCGGTTTGGAAAGAGTTGGTTCTACTAGAGGTGGTAAAGCTGATAGAATATTGACAGTGGGAGAAGATAATGCTTGAGGAGTCTCCAGAGTTGGAGCAAGGTTTTCTTGACCTTCTGAATAGTCTCTTAGGTAGGGTTTTCCAGACCTGGTACCAGTTAAGGCTTCTTCTTCGGATACAGGTTCGAAGGACACCATACTGCAACTCTTTGTCTGGATCTTGTTTCTGGAAGGTTTCTTTTGGCAAGATGAAGAGTTTGTCCATTAACCCAAGCCAATCCGAGATTGGTTGTGAGAAAGACATAGAGAAAGAGGTACATGGGATCCCTTTCCATGGTTCAAACCAGAGGCCTTTTGTAGATTATATCCCATTTTCGTCATTAGTTCACGAGACTGTGAACTATACAGATGGAAAGCTGGTTGATATTTGGCTTCTAACTTTGACAATATTGTCTCAGCAGGGGAAGAAGACGAAGGATTATCTGCTGCCGAGATGAAGGTAGCAGTTAGAGGTGAAGGACAATGTTCACCCAACGAAATACAAGGATTGTTAATCTTTCACATAATTTCCCCTTTGTCAGTAGATCGAGGAACAATGCCATCAGTTCATGCATGTGAAAGATTAACAATCTCCAGAGTAGTTCTCGGGATGGGGATGACGCCGTCCTGCACAAGTTGGGCCAAAAAAGCTCTAAATTGTAGAGAGACGACATTAGTCGTTACAATTTTCTCGTCTTGTTGGAGAGTGATTGCACCGGAATTGACCATCTCCTGAATTTTATCTTTGAGCACATAGCATGCTCGAGTTGGATGTCCAATAAATCTGTGGTAAACACAATATTTAGGATGGTCAGTCTTACCAACTTTCTCTGGCCGTTTTGGTTCTGGCAATTGAAGTTTATTGCTCTTGATCAGACAATCAAAGATACTCATGATATCAACTTCATCAAAAGAGTATTCTTCTTTTGGATGTGGTGCCCTTTATGGTGGTGCTGTTGGGGTAGATGTTGACTGACTTACATTGATAGCTAGAGCTTCTTTGCCTTTGAGATTAATAGCCAAAGTCTCTTTGCTTTTGTGATTGTTCTGATGACCGCCGCTGTTGGTTGCAGAATGTTCATCTTTTTCAAGATTAGGCATTTGAACACCTAATTGTTTAAACTTGTCAGCGCTCTCTTTTGCTGCTTTGGCATTCACTATAAAGGAAGACCAGTCCTGGAAAGGCGTTGATCCCGTCCACATGCTGATTATAGGCAACATGTTTGATTTGCAAGTGTCTATAGTCAAAGCATCTGGAGTTCCGAGAGGTATTTTGAGGGCTTTACGACGGAATCGTTCAATGAAACATTCAGTAGTTTCATTATGTCGTTGTTTGATTTTGATGAGAGCAGACATAGTCATGTCATTGGTTCCCTCATAAAATCGTTCCAAGAATATTTGTTTGAAGCCAGAGAAAGAGGTTATACAACCATCTGGTAAACTACGATACCAGTAATATGCTGCACCAGCTAGACAACCGATAAATACTCTAGTAAGAAGAGCATCATTTGGTTGAAGTTGATCAGTCATTACTTCAAAGTGATTAAGGTATTAACTTGGAGATGTGCTGTCATCAAACAACATAATAGTAGAGGGTTTGCATTTAGGAGGAAATATGACTTCTTTCCATTCTATGGGATAGGGTTGTTTGATCCCAAGCTTTTGTAAGCCGTCTTTCTGTTTGAAAGCTTCGAATTGAGTACGTAAAAGTTTTACGACCTCATTGGTATCTCCGTTGATTATGGAGGAGTGGATTGATTTGATATGTTAGGAGGAGGTACTGCATGGTAAGTACCACCCTCGGCACCAGATTGACTTGGAATAGCCTGTGCAGGAATGGAAGCAGTATGAGAAGACTGTACCCCCAGATTAATATTGATGGGAGCTGATGTTGTTACAGGTTCCTGAGTCGAAATCAGATTCACGACCGGTAGAACTGTATGTTGTGCCATAATCACAACATGCATGCTTGTCATCATCTCAGCCATGTTCTTCAAACTAGCCTCCAAAGCAGCAACTGCTCTTGACTGTTAGAACTGGAAGTATCTTAATCTTCTGTGACGACATAAGCAGTTACTTCTCTAGCCCTTGAAGACGAACTAGTAGAAAGGATGGTCCTTTCAGAACTTTCAATGTCAGCATCAAAGTCATATAAGGAACCACCCCCAGAATAAGTGATAGGGATGTCTTTTTGAGTGAAAAAATCTTGGTTAGAATCAAGAAGATTCCTTTGACCGATTGTGTCTTGGTCGGAAGGAAGATTCCTTTGACCGATTATTTCTCGGCTTCATGATGTAGTATATTGGTATACTCCTTCGCCGGATTCATGAATCCGATCTAAGTACTGTTGACTGGGATTGCGGGATGCATTACGTCTTGGATGTTTTCCACCTCCAGTGCTTCGAGATGCCATGTTGATAGGAGCATAGAGTAGTTCATCTTCGTCTACTATGATAGGTTCAGAAGTTTAAACATAATTCAAACGGTCAAAGACAGACCGTTTAGCAGACTGACAGAAACATTTGATGACAACTTCATGGTGGTGATTGCAATGATGTTCTACTGTTGGACCACCGTTGGACGGGATGGATTTGCAATCTCTCGCTTCTGTATCAAGAATTCACGGAGATCACTAACAGGACGAGAAGAAGTTGCAGGAATGTAGTCCATAACGATATTCGGGACATGGTTCCTGTTCTTGAGGTGTCCCGTACCTTGAGTGTACAAGGACGTGCTAAGCTGGTTAGCATAAGTCATAGGATTTTTTACCTCAGCATTCTTCCTCTGGTGCAAGTTAGCAACTGGTGCTGGTTGCACTTGATACATTTTGTGTTTTCCCGAGGTTGACCCTGATTGGCACCTATTGATATAGGTGTACAAGTCTGACAGGGGTGCTACTTGTGCATCTACTTGAGATACTAGCAATTTGCCTTGTCGGGATCTTGAGATACGTAGGGCCAGTAGATCTTGCCCTCACCTCTTTGGAGTTGGCATAATACCTTTTTGCGTGGAAAGTTCATTCTGAATAGAACCCATCTTCCTTGACAGAGATTTGGTTGTCTCTGTTAAAGAGAGTAGGATTTCTATCTGAATCCACTTTTGTGTTGTGAGGCGCAAAAGCGCAATCATCAGTACTTTCCACCAAGTCCACGACTCGATCAGAATGAGAAAAAACCAAAGAGTGTTTTCCTTGATTTAATGATTTCCTAGCAAGTTTATGACTTGATGACGAAGAGGGAACCACTAAACAGTGTTTCCCTTTATATTGCGCCAAAGCAGAAATATGCACAGGTTGCGCCAGAGCAGAAGCATGCACAAGTTGCGCCAGGAGGAAAAGGCCAAAGGACGTTTTCCTTTATTTTATCCAGCAGAGGTACCAGACATGTTTTTCTCTAAGTTCAGAACTGGAGGAGCAGAAGGAGTAGCCAAAAGGATATTTCCTTTAGGTTGTGCCAAGGCAGTAATGGGCGCAAGTTGTACAGAGGCAGCAATAAGCACATGTTACGCCAGAGAAGAAAAGGCCAAAGGGTGCTTTTCTTTGTTTTGGACAGCAGTGTGTCGAGACAAAGTCTCCTTCGATTTCAGAATCGGAGAAGTGGAGGGATTAGCCAAAAGGCTGTTTCCCTTAGGTTGCGCCAGGGTAGTGATGGGCGCAAGTTGCTCAGAGGCAGCAGGTTGTGCCGTTGAGGACTTATGAGTCTAGACAGAGCGCGTCTTGCTCTTAACAGCGACAGTAGTGCGCTTGGCACCCCCAACATTGATCATGGCCTCGTAGGCTGTCTGGTCGACTTGAACGACCAGGGTCTTCTGCGTCCTGCCGATCGACGCGGTACCACATTGAGTTGTCACTTTCTCGTCAGAGGAGAAAGTCGTCCCCAGCAGAGTCGCCATTTTGTTTGCAAAAACAAACACTTTATTACAAACTTAAAAAAAGAGTATAAGAGTACAATTGATTTTTGGAGAAGTACAACTATAGGAATCTGATCAGAAGACGATCAATTTATCCCTTGGACGATGTGATATCGAAGACACGAGCCTCTGGAGGATGCAACAGCACTTTAGCAGGATATTACGATCATTCGTGATCCTTTAGAACTGATTTGAAACTCTATTTATAGAGTTCTTGGAATAACTGTTTAGCAGTTATTCTGGGTTGCGCGCACTTCACGTTGCGTGCCTCCTGTTCACTTGCACGAGCGGTTGCACCAACTGCTGTGGATGCATGGCATCGTTTGATTGAGATGCGCGTGGTCGTGGACAGTGTAGTAGACACGTTCTGCGAAGTTAGTGGCTTGCGCGCTACGTCACTCTGTTCTGAACACTGTTTGATCACATTGCGCGAGCTTTATCAGGTTGCACGTGGGCGTAATGTAACAACCTGCGCGAGCGGTTGCACCAACTGCTGTGGACATGTGGCATCATTTGATTGAGATGCGCGTGGTTGTGGGCAGTGTAATGGGCACGCTCTGTGAAGTTGGTGGCTTGCGCGCTACGTCACTCTGTTAAAAAGTTGATCGGGTGACGCCAACTAGCCAGGTTGCGCATGGGCGCAACTCAACTACTGGCACCTTTGACTGGGTCTTCTGTGCTGTACTGATTAATTCTCGTGCCACACAATGACTTGCGCGAACCAGCTGTCAGCATTAATTACATGCTGACAAAATCTTCTCGAGCGTCGCGTTGCACGGGATTCGAATGGATTTTCCTTAATCTCCGTGCTGTCAGTTGTCAGGTAATGATGATGCTATTACAGCTTCTCGAGAAAGTATGCCACGTGGCGCTCGTGTAACCTGTTTTCTGCGCAACCTGATGTTGGCACAACCTGATGCTGCGCAACTTGATGGTCTGAAGCAACATAATGATTTGGCGCCACCTGATGATCGCAAACTTTAATGGGTGGCGCAGCTTCATTTTTATCCTCTGCAGTACAGATGTATGCTAATCAATGTCTTGTGCATGGGCGGTAAGTATTATTATTATCATGTATCTTATGCAGGAAAGCTGGATTCGGTCGATGGTAAAGTACATAGTTTTTTCATAAAATATCATGTTGCCTCAATTGTGACTTACTATGAATATTGCATGTCCCTAACAATATCATGATTTAAAATTCTTGTCATTAAATACAAATGTCGGTTTAGCTGAGTGGGCCAACGGGGCTCACCAGTGCATTGTTATAATGTGCTGACCCCTCCTCCACAAGTACTGGAGAAGGCTCGAGCGTACGTCTGAACTAAGGCTTTTGAGTTGCTGCTATTTCCTTTCAAGTTACTTTCAATATAGATGCACAAAGTATTGTGGAGCTTTCAAAGATTGTTGCTTAGATTTCAAAAGTACTAAAGGGGCATGATGTATGGAACGAAAAGTTATTTCATGGCAGCCTATCAGTTGTATTTCTTTTTATGAATCAATGTAGCCGGAAAAGCATTTCAAAGAGTACTGAAAAAGTTATATTTTGGCTACAATTATCATTAAAATGAGTATAATTTCTTCCTATTCTGCGTACTCAATGTTTCTGCAAATGTGGCTTATTTTTAAATGTTTCAAAATGACACGAAAGTGCACGTTCTTGTCTTATACAAGTACAACTCCAGACTTACGGCATCATGCCTTAGCGAACTCCAGACTTACGGCATCACGTCTTAGCGAGGACGAACGATTCGGCGTGAATCAAAGCGAAGCGAACGATTCCCCGAATCGGGGCGTGACAAGAAGTCTAGACATAAGGAACCTAAGACACTGTCATGCCATACTAGTCGTGGCTAATAGGTCAATCCTATAGACTGTAGTCAAGGCAAGCACTCCCAATCTATAGTATCTCAATTGTAGTTAAGGCAAGCACTCCCAATCGAGATGGTAGCCATTCAAAGTATCAAGGTCAAGTAATTCTACAGACCATAGCCAAGGTAAGACTCACAATCTATAGAATGTCACAAGTCAAGTCATGTCATACTCAAGTCAAGTCATGTTAAGTCATGTCAAGTCAAGGAAACATGGCGCAGAACTGACAACTCTATCACAAGACACGGTGAACACAAAGAAGACCAATAAACTAGCAATGAAAATAACTAATATCCTATACGTACACGTAAATCTAGAAAATAATAATGACATAAACATATGTAACATGTATTCAAATAAGACTGAATAGAAACAACAATATAGAAATGCATGAAATAAACTGTATAATTCGAGAAGGTATATTTGCCTAATGTAGCGCCAGGTGTGGTACGATGACTATGATGACACATAATTGACTTTGGTGTTACAACTTTACAAGATGGCCTTCGATGATGGGACAGACTGTTCCATAGAGTCTAGAACAAACAAATTAGCTAGGGTCAACATAAGGAAGTCCAGCTTCAAAAGAGGATAGGAATTACGATTAGCCATGATCAGCCGTGATAATCAATGGGTTTTGTGAGAAAATACTTATACTATTTTAGAAAATATTTATAATACTTGAAAAATGTATTTTATTACCCCAAAATATTTAGATAAATACATACTTGAAGATAAGTTTTTAATTTGGAAACTACCCTTTTTATTAGTTAAAATAACTTTACAAAAATACTTTAAAAATATAGGAATATCAGTTTTAGAGAAGAAAAACTATAATTTAATTAGGTAGAAAATATTATAATAATATTTTCAGGTCAAAAGCTTATTTTAAATACCACAAAATAATATAAATATACATTAGTCCAAAATAAAATTTAAACTTTTAGAATTAATTTCTGAAAAATTTGCATGCCATAGATCATTATGTCAGCTTTCCGAGACATCAAACGGATCATAAAATCGGGTTCGGGATCCCCCAAAATCTTAAAAATAGTGCGGCGCATCAATTTTCGGACAACTGACACTCTAATAATTTTATAAAAATATATATTACAAAATTGCTAAAATAAATTATAGATTATCGAAGCTAACCTCAATACTTTTCAAACAAAAAAATATAGTGGTGAAACGGAGTCCGGAGTTGGGAGTTATGGCTCTTCAAAGTTGCTACAACTTAGGCAGATTTTTATGACAAATTTTGCTTATTTTGGACAAAAAAGAGAGGAATTGTGATAGTAGAAAGACACCCGGGGTCGAACTCGAGGCCAATACATGCTGACACAAAGAGGGTGGACACCGACATGATGCATACACAATGGTGGTGGAAAAATTTGTGTAGAAAAATTTGTAAAGAAAAATAATGAAAAGGCTCCCCTATAAATAGGATGGAGGAATCCTAATTAGATAAGGATTAAGAATGATTTAAATCCCACTTGATAAATCTCACATTAATTTAAATCTATTTAAAACCATTTCAATAAAATCTAATCCAAATTTAAAACTAGATAAATCTCATCTTTAATTTAAAACTATTTAAAATCTAATAGAATAAAATATATTCCCAATTTAGTTACAAAAAATAAATATAAAATATCTTTTTACAAATAGAAAATAATTCTAATTAATTTAAATTACTTAAAAATAATTCCAAATAATTTTTTCTAAAACCAAAGTTTTACAAAATATACATTAATTTATTTTCATGTACATAAAATAAGAAAAATAATTTACTTTCAAAATTAGTACCTATATTTGTATACCAAATAAGAAAAATATGTTTGACAAATTCGGGACGACATATTTATACTCGAACAAATATGAAAAATATTTACCTTATATTATATCGAAACAAAATAGTTATTTCTATATTTATGAAAAATCTAATAATAAAATTTTTGTATAAAAATAATTAAATACTTTGTATATACGTATTCACACTCGTCGTACAAATACCAAAAAAAATCTATAGTAAAATTTTGGGGGCTTATAAAGGTGAAGGTAGAAGGGATACCAGTCCCCGACCCTATCTTATATGACTTTCAGCGATGTCTAATTATGTCAGGTATGCGGAGTTTAGAAAGAAGTGGACACATATGGGCTTGGCATAATAAAGCGGTGAGGAACCGTGTGGCATGCCAACTTGATCGGGCTCTGGGTAATAGTGCTTGGTTTACCACTTTTCTACAATTTCTAGCTAAGGGGCTGGATGCAGGGACGAATGACCACTCTCCTATCCTAGCTGACATTGTAGATAGGCCAACGTGGAAGCCGTGACCGTTTAAGTATGCTAACAACTGGAATATCCAGGTGGGTTACTCTGAGGCGGTGGAGAAGGGGCTTCATAAACCGGTCGTTAGCAACCCTCAGTTCACATTAGTTCAAAAATTGAAGGCGACTAAGGCAGCACTAAAGACATGGTATCGTCGACGTCCCAAAGCAGACTTGGAGGTCAAAGAAGGGGAGCTCCGTGTAGTGTAAAATGATTTGCAGGGTGATATGCTTAGTCCTTCACTGTCGGCTCAAGAAAAGACGCTTACTTAGGAGGTGCACCTTCTCCGTCTTCAGCATGAGATCTTGCTGGCCCAGAGAGCAAAATGTTCATGTCTCAAAGAAGGTGACATATGCAGCAAGTTCTTCTATGACGTGGTCCAGGCTCGATAATACCGCAATAGTATCACGGGACTATTGGAGAGGGACAAACTTTTGGTGGACACGCAGTCAGGCATCCAACAAGAGGCTGTCATCTATTGTTCTGAGTTATATAACCAATATGATTATATTACTTCTTTCCCACCTCTTGTGTGCAAGAAGGTGGTTATTGGCTATGTAAACAGTGAACTACTAGCACCAATCACAATGGCAGAGATTGAGGCTATTATCAAGAGTGCAGATCCAAATAAAGCTCCAGGACCGAATGGGTTTAATAGCCAGTTTTACAAAACACATTGGGATGGTCTCAAGCATCATGTTCTAGATGTGGTACAAGATTTCTTCATTCATGGCCAGCTATTGCGAGAGCTTAACCATACGTTTCTCTTCTTGGTGCCGAAGACCGAGGGTGCTACGTCATTATCTAAATTTTGACCGATTGTATGCTGCAATTATTTGTACAGAATTATTATGCATCTCATGTGTAGAAGAATGAAAAAAAATATGAAGGGTCGAATATCTATGAATTAGGTGGCTTTCATAAAGTGGAGGTATATCTATGAACACATTCTTTTAGCACACAAGTTGGTGAGAGACTTCAATAAAGTAGGGGGAGAAAAGGCTTGCATGAAGCTGGACCTTCGGAAGTCATATGCCACAGTCAACCGAGAATTTGTATACAAGTTGATGTTGGCTATGGGCTTCGATCGTGTTTGTGTCGCCAGGGTTCGGGAGTGCATCATTACGGCATCCTTCTCTGTCCTCATCCGAGGACAACTGTTCAGATTCTTCCAGAGTAACCGGGGCCTATGGCAAGGGGACCCATTATCGCCTTATCTATTTACGATGGTTATGGAGTATTTCACAAATATGATGGACACAACTCTACACAAAAATCAGATTCAACTGCTACATAAGAAGGTAGTTTCGCTTATTACACATCTCATATATGCGGATGATCTATTTGTGTTCTTGAAGCCTTCTATTGAGGGTATGTCTACCATAGCCAGGATCATGGAAGAGTTTGTGAGATTATCTGGCTTAAATCTCAATTGGAAAAAAGTAGAGTTTACTTTAATGCACTATTTAACAGAAAAGAGGAGCGAGCGACATTATTATGGGTCGAGAAAGGTAAGCTTCCTGTCTGATATCTTGGTATCCCTCTATGTGTCAATTACACTAGGGATACGGGCTGTACAAACTTGGTAGAGTTTACTCAAAGAAGAGTGGAAGGTTGGCAAGCACATTGCCTCTCTTTCGGAGGTCGATAGAGCTTATGCGGTATGTTATCATTGCCCTCACCATGTTCTGGCTGCAAGCTCTGATGTTGCCAAGAGCTACTATCTAAAAAATTGAACGACTATGTACGAATTTCAAATGGAGGAGCAGTATGCACGCTTTTGCTTGGAACCAACTGTGTCGACCCTACAAGGAGGGAGGTGTCATGCCCCAGTACCGAAATACAGAGACAGACTAGGCCAGCTATCCTGTATGAGGTACGAAGACGTCATACGATGATTATGGCTGTCAAGAGACAATATGGTGTATGCTACAATCAAGTCTCTTATGATCTCACAGAACATCTATGTCTCAATCAATCAAAATAAGAAGCAGTAAATAATGAACACATAAGACAAAGCAGTAAGGCGTCTCCAACGCTTTATCAAAATAATTCATGAGACTAGCCACACAAAATGATAAGCTAGTACTGAGAGTCAATAGTACATAACCATAGTCAGCTGCAGTCTGATTTAATTACAATTATGTGAGGAAACTAAATACCTAGAACAACCGGCTAAACAGGTACTGGTGGCTAAACGCCAAGTACAAAAATTTAAGATATCAGAGTGGTGGAGAAGAAACCCACTCATAGTCCCCGACGCCCATGCTCCTGGTGTGCACCATGGTTCGGGTAGAAGGCATGATCCTCAGACTCTGCTACGAAATCTGGCCAAACAAAGCCAGCGGGGTCAGGCCCCGAATAGCAAATACCACAAGGGTGCACAAATGAATGAGATAAAACCCAATTATATATATATAATAAGATCAAAACATAAGCATATGCATATATTCCATCATCGAGGCAATGCGACATCACTACACCGAACAAGGACAAGAGATGTATCACGTTGTGATAAAATACTTCCTATGACCATGATTGGGCTATGGACTTCTGTGTCGCAACTTTGGTTCATAGCCTGTCATAGCACAATGGCCCAACCCAACAACCAAATAAGGATATGGGTTGGACCACGCACCATGACATTCTATGCCCTCAACTACAAATCAGAAGAAACATGTCACAAGCAAGTCAGTTTACAAGCGGCCAAATCAGTCCTACGGCTTACTAAAGTTTGTTTCGGTTATCCAAATAATGCTTATATATATATAGGAATCCTCAAATCGTGTCGTATTCAAGCAGGCTAGATGAACCAATAATAACGCATAACATATAGGTTGCACCGGTCCCTTATAAGGCCACCGCGCTGAAATAGATCAATAGCAGTTCTAGTCCCCCTATAGTGAGGACTAGTTCGCCACACATAGTCAGATACTGTACTCTACTAGTACGGATGAATATACAGTATCCATATTGGTGGCCAGCCATGACTCCCAAACATTATTCGACAGCGGATGGTAACACACGATCTCGAGATTCCGTTCCCTCCCAATGCTTCCATCCAGTTGTGTTGCCTAGGTTAACCCTATGTTTGTTTGGAATCACATGCCGTAGGCACATGGTCATCCTTCTAGATGTCGTACCGTAGTATGTGTACCTAAGTATGAATCCACATCAACTCGTAAAGTTCCAAATCTAGATTCATCCTTAGTGTAGTGCATCAAGCAACAATCATCATACCACGTCAATACTACTGACCATTTACCATGACTGTGCTGGAATCAAGAATGTACTGACATATATAACGCATAGGATCTTATAACACGTAGATTAGCACCTCAGTGCACACATAGAACAACACCACAACGCTCACATATATTATACCTCAGTACACACTTAGAATAGTACCATCACGTGTACATGTAGTCAACTCAGTAATATGGTCAAATAATCAAGGTAGTCTTCTACGCATAAAATATGATCTCTATGCAGTTCTACACAAAACGTGGGCTTCTACACAATTCTACGCACAAAAAGGGATCTCTGCATAATTATGCACACAAACAGGGGTATCTACATAATTTTGCTCACAAACAAGGATCTCATGTGCCAAAATACGCTCAAGAAGTGATTCTATGCAAAAATATACACAAAACGGGCTTATGTGCAAAAATATGCATAAGAGGAGATTTTGTGCAAAAATACGCACAAAATGGGTCTTATGTGCAAAAATATGCACAAGATGAGATTATGTGCAAAAATACGCACACGAAGGGGCCTTTGTGTAAAAATACGTACAAGGAAAGAATCTGTTGTAAAATATGTGCAGAGAGGGACCTTTGCATAAAAATATGCGCATGAAAAGAATCTGCTACAAAATACACACAAAGAGGGGCCTTTGCGTAAAAATACGTGCATGGAATGAATCTGCTGCAAAATACGCATATAGAGGGGCCTTTGTGTAAAAATATGCACACGAAATGAATCTGCTACAAAATATGCACAGAGAGGGGCCTTTGCGTAACGCGCATGATGTTCTTCTTCTTCTTCTTCTTCTTCTTCTTCTTCTTCTTCTTCTTCTTCTTCTTTCTGAAGACGATATGAAAGAGATGAAAGCTTGTTTTAGCTCTAAAATCTACAATACAACCCCAAATCTAATGATTCAAATATCAAAATTACATAGAATAAAATTTACTACAACATGGGACTAGGGATGGCAATGGGGCGGGTAGGGGTCGGGGACCATATCCCCCATCCCCGTCCCCATTCCCCGTCGGGTTTTATTTTTTACCCCCATCCCCATCCCCGTTAAATAATGCATTTCCTGTCCCCGTCCCCGTCCCGTTAGCACTTTCGGGACCGAATTTTCTCATTTTCGTCTCTCGTTCGATTAACAATTTTTCATGTACATTATATAAGTTTAAAAAATTATTTTCATTCAAAAAACCTACATGGCATGTTAATAATGTTTTTCATAAAATAAATATATATATTACTAGTTACATCAAGAGAACATACCATTTTTAAAGGGTTGCACATATGGATATGGATATAAGTAATCAGGGTCGGGGATTTATCGGGGCGGGGAGTATTATACCCATACCCGTCCCCGAATCCGATCGGGGATTTTTTTAATCCCCATCCCCATCCCCGTTTTTTAATCCCCAAACCCGTCCCCATCGGGTAAAAAAATCGGGTCCCCGTCGGGTTCGGGGGGATATTGCCATCCCTACATGGGACAATTAGTTTTCAGAAATACTAAAGTTTAATAGATAAAATCCTCAAAAAATCTTAAAGGCCTAGAATAGAAAATTAGATCTACCCCAAATCGTTTATTAAAATCGAAAATGTCAAGAACTAAAGTTGTAGAGAATATAAAGATATACAATATAGGCTAAAAATATGTAAAGACAACAAAATATTGAAAATGAGCAATATGGTCTCTCCATTGGTGCAAGATGTACTTGCCTATGGGTTCAGAAAAAAGAAATGGAAATAAATGAGGAGAGAGAGAGAGAGAGAGAGAGAGAGAGAGAGAGAGAGAGAGAGAGAGAGAGAGAATATTTATAGGAGATGGGGGTTGGTAGCTCCACTAAGTCCTAACCCTAATCCAATGCCTAACACAAGTCAAGTCGAAATGCCATGCCACACAATAAATAATTAAATAGAACCCTAATCCAACATGGTCCAGTATTCCATCATCGAAGCAGTGAACCCCATCTACAACCAGACATGGACAAGAGGTGGCACACTACTCCGCGACGAGACACTGTTCCATGCCATAACCAGGTGCAAATATAGGATACATGCAATCAAAAAACAGGTGCCAGATACTGTATACAGGAACAATGCAAGAAAAATACATATACTGAGAACGGGAAGTGACTTGAGGTGTCAGACTATGCTCGTTCATAATATTACAAGAAGTGTCCGGTACAAAACTTTCATAGAAATTTATGAACATAGGATCGCTTTGGGCTGAATAAATGAGTTACCTTTACCTCAAGGGTGAGAACTTTTGGACCTACCGATTTAACAACAATGATTCGGTTACGTTCAAAATTATTCTACGTCATCGGGAACGCATCAAAGGCACCATCCAAAGGGTTATCAGTGATGGCACGAACACAGATCTTTGGCTAGATCCGTGGTTATCCCATAGCAGTACTTCAACTGTGGGTCGACCGAATATAGGATCGGAGACTGTCCTAGTGAGAAGGATCGAGAGCCGAGGACTTAGCACTAGAGTGGATGTGATTGATTTGAGATAGTAGTTCTAGTGATATAGCTGATTGTAAATAGAAGTTAGAGTTTATGTTTCCTAGAATAATGGTCCTTTAGATCTTGCTGTTGTATTAGAAGTGTTGTACTAATGATGATTCCTAGTTGTTTCTTTTCTTGCATTGTATCTTTCTTGACTTTCCAATAAAACGTATCTTTCTATCCTATTGAATTTTTGACTCTATTAATCATGCCTGTATTCTGATTGTGTCTAGGTGACTTAGATTCTGTGTTTATCCATGACTATGCCATTTTGTTTCGGATCATCCCAACTAATCTTTCTTTAACGTTCGATTCCAGATCATGTATGATTGATTGTGATCGTGCCTTAACGAAATTATCGTGTCACCTTCGAATTTCTTTGAATCATGCCTAGTCGTGCTAAATAGGTTCTCTCCTATTCACGATCGTGCCAGTTGATTTTATCGTGTCATTTATTTCTAGTCGTGCCATTTGAAATTTCGAGGATGAAATTTTCTAAGGTGGATAGATTTGTAACCCACTTTCCCTAGTCGTGCAAACCATTATCAGTTAACCCGACCCAATAGGAATATAACCCTCATTTACACTTTTCCTTAGCTCCGAACTTTCGAATCCTCCCCTGTTCTTCTCCTTCCTCGTTCCAGAGTTCATCGTCGACGAACAACGCTCATCCGCGCAATGCGGCAGTGCAACCACCCAAGTTCCAGCACCTTCGTGAGGTTCTTCGCCACCGACCTAGTCTCCTTCCATCACAATCGTTGAGCCCACCGACTTAAACTCTGATGAATCCTCACCATCCGCAGCTAACGGCCATCGGCCCTCGCCGTGGCTATAAATAAGACCGGTGGCTTCCAGTTTCCCCATCCTCCTCTTTCTAGCGAAGCCCTACCCAAATTCCCACTGCTACTTCTTCTTTCTCCTCCTTTGAAGATCCTCCGCTAGACAAGCTTTGATCGGCCATGGCGAGGACGCAGAGCTTGAGATCGGCGTTGAGTTAGGGTTTCGGTCCTCATCATCAAACCATAGTAAGATCACCTTCTTTTTCCTCCTTTACTGATCAAGTTTGTGGCCATGGCGATTGATCGAGCTCCTCTGTGAAAGCATAGCGACCTCGTCTTCGATCAATGGTGAGTCCGCTTCTTCCTCTGTTAAATTCTTTCACCAATTCTTCGATCTATGGTTGATTTCGTGGCGCCATTGATCATTTCAGTGTGCAATCTTTGCCACTGCTCAGTAATAAGGAGATTTCCCGAGGAGCTCTGATCATCAATAGAGTATAAGAGTTCCTCTATTTTAGCTAGTTTCAGTGTTCGATTCATAGTGCAGTTAATCAAACTGTTGAGTTCTTGATTCTGTTCGCAATTTCAGAGAGTTTATTCTGTGTCGACATCACACCTTGAGATTGATCAATCGCGAAGAAGAGGTTGGATTCAACCTGGTGAGTTCTAATTTTACTTATTGATCTAAAATCTCCTTTTCCATTGAAATTACCGATCGAATTGATCACACATTGATGACAATTCTCGTTCTGGTGAGTTCTAATTTTACTCATTGATCTAAAATCTCCTTTTTCATTGAAATTACCGATGGAATTGATCACACGTTGATGACAATTCTCGTTCTTAATTATGTCTCTGATGTGTTCGATGGATTGTCCCTACCAGTCTCTCCTTGGGACAGGACACGACAGCAGGGGTGTCTGACACCGATTCACACTCTGGTTGACAGGTACATTATTCTCCTGACTAAATTATATCAGTAGGAGTTTTTGATATCAGTCGACACAGGGGGGGCATGTCCTTGCAGACTGGATGTACAGCTGCTTGAGTGCAGGGGGACACGCATCTGTACTTGACACAGGTTGCCATTATGGACACAGGAATATGAGTTGTGTCAGCATGTCAGATTTGACAGTTTCTCTATATTCAGAGAAGTTGAATTTGAATGTTCATGGCATAGATGACCGGTTTGTTTTTGAATGTCTGCCAAGTGACCATTGGTTTAGGGTTCACTCTGGTATATGAGTTGGGATGAGATACTGGGCCAATGTATATTAGTTAATGTTAGATGTGTGAGTTTTAAGTACATGAAGAATGGTTGGTTTCATTTGGCTGGAGTATTGGGCCGGGGAGGTCAAGTGATTGTTCAGTGTGTTTATTATCTATTTGATACTTAGATTCTGTACAGTGGGCCGAACAGTTGGGCCAAGACTAGTTAGGGTATTGACTTAATTGGGCTGGCATTAGGGAAGTGTTTACCCTGTTACAGCTTGGCTGCAAGTATAGGTCAGACTGCATGATATGTTGGTAATAAATGTGGCAGTTGATTTGCAATATTTGTTATTACTCAGCTTGGTTAGTGGTAATCAATAGTTAGGTATGGTTAAACTAGAAATTCCATTAGGAAGAATAGTAGTCCTTAGAAGCTTAATTAGGAAATTATTTAGAATGTTTCTAAAATCTTTCCTTATATTTTAGGTGATTCAGAAGACATTGCTATTCTCGGGGAGAAGGCAAGTACTCCGTATTATGTTCTCAATATTAAATAAATGATTTTTTTATTTCCTAAATTAGTATGAATCATATTGTGACACGATTTTTGACACAAATTATGAATTGTGATTTTGTGTCGCATGATTCTATTTCAAAGACGTGTTTGAATCCTATTTAATATGAATTTTCGAATCATGAATCAAAGACATCAAGTTCCGAATCTTATTTGATAAGAATCAAAGTAATCAAGTTCCAAATCTTGCTTGATTTTTCAAATCATGGGGAAAGGGGAAATACCAAGTAGACGTATGGTTAAACCAATCTAGTTCGAAGCATAGCTTGACATACACTGCACGTATGTCCAAGCATGATCAGTCTGAATCTTAACCTTAGTCGGCCACATGTCGAAACAATATTTCAAATCACATAGAATGTTAGTTGTGCATCCTTGATTCATTGTCCGACTTTGTGACTAGTTATATTATTATATTATGATTCTAATAGTTTCTCATGTTGCAGATTGTATTTCATTACAGTGATCATGCATTGTCTGGTTCAGATTTCTATTTACTTTTATGCTTTATTTATTATTGTGTTACATTATGCGGGGATGTACTTTGCTCCTTTCCTAACTGGATCGTTGTCTACCGGGTGTTAGTAGGATAGCTTGGAGGATTCGTGGAAGACTTAGAATTAGTGTAGAATCATTTATGTATATTATTTCGAGGATTGACCGAATTTTTCTCCGGGATGAGATTGATATATATATGTACCAAAAGAGATATAGTAGATTGTGGTCGTGTGTGTATTTGATTGTTTTCCGTTTATTAGTCATGTGATTGAGCATAGATAAATATCGTATCACTTGAGAATTCTCGAGGACTAAACAGCTGACTATCGCTGTCAACAACAACGTAGGCTGGACGCGCTCACAACTCATATCTGATCATGCAGGCACGGGGTGTGACAGGTGTAACACCTAGTCGCAAAATACATAGGACTAGGTATACGAAACATGCCAGCTGTATGCATACGAAGTATACTCCAATATATGGAAACTCTGCATACATACATAAGCTATCTTGTTTGAACACAAGTTCATAACAATACCTCATGGTCACAGTCAATAACTATATCTCATCCACAATAAAAGTTAAAGAAATAGTCCACCATAAAATAAATAATTAATCAAAAGGAATGATAGCCGGTGGAGATAAATCCACTACCAAGCTAGAATGAGAATGGAGTCCGACCTCCTAAAAATAAATGAAAGATACAAGTAAACCGAAGAGTCAAGCATCGTCGGAGGGTAAGATCTCTTCGACAGAAGATGAAGAAGCTAAACCGAGTCCGTACTCCTATGGGTAATCATGACCGTCTACACCTGGAGAGATCACTAGGTCCTCAGAGGAACGTAACAAGATACAAAAAATATGCCATATAAACTGCTCAACAATAATCCTGATCATAATATGGTTCAATACTTTATCATCGAAGTCGTGAACCACACCTACAACCAACAAATGATAAGGTGTGGCGCACTAGTTCGCGACAAAATACTATTTCCAGCCATGATCATGTATAAGTACACAACTTATACGGAAAAAGTACATATACTTAAATGGATAAAGGTCGCCTAACCATTATAAGTGGAAATTTATTTTGAGAACAGTGCATGGTCGCTTGACTACCAGATCAGGTAAGAAATAATAATAATAATACGGTACCTCAGTAGCGAGTCTAAATACTATATACCATTCCTCAGTATCGAGCGAGTCTATAGCATATAGTCTACCTATCGTTACTCAGTAGCGAGCGAGTCTATGATAGATAGGGAGGTAGTCAACGTCCAATCATTTTCTCTCGACCCAATGTTCTATATAATGCAACTAATAAATGTTAACTCTTCTAGCATGCAACTCTATTAGCAGTTATTTCCTAACGCACGTCCTTTACGTATCGGTGGCCAGCCGACTACGCAAGTCTGAGACCTATATGCGACTCATGACTTGTGTATTACATTTGTCAAGGCCAATGAATGCATCACAACATAGGGTAGTCTTCTTAACTCTAAGTCGATGCATAATAACAAGAGTAATATGAACATGACTAAACAATTATTTGCATAAAATAAATGAAGACAGTAAAATGACAATAAGTAAGGAACATAATAGCACTAAATAGCATGCTAAGTGACAATAAATATTCAGAATGTAGTGGCAAGGTATCTTGCCTGGTGATGGTGCGATCATCTGATAACTTCCAGAAGACAAACACGACAAGCCGATAGAAGCAACAGAGGTGAGACTTCTGCAAATGTTTTCGGATGCAGAAATAAACATTACGAATATTTTTGGCATAAAAAAATGTCTAAGATCGACTACCCATAAGTCCAATTCTGGACATAGGGGCAAAATCACAATTTCAGACAAAATTGGTATCTGCCGTTGGACTTTATTTGCACCGAAAAGCGTGCCAATATCTACGGTCTCTAAACTCATCAAATTATATGTCTACGGATTCGGTTTGATGATACAAACTCAACCGCATGTCCAAAGTTGAATTCCGATGAGCCGTGGACAATTTTGCGTGTTGGAATGGATCGTGGGCCCGCCAAAATAGCGCCCCGGTCGACCTTCTCATAATCGGACCAAACTGGGCTCACATGACCAGAAAAATAACATGAGTCCAGTGGCATAAGTTTCGTCTTGAGATGACGAATGTGCGCGAAGTTGTAGGCTAATTTGCAAAGAGGCCGATACGGGGTATCTCGATCGATACGTCTCGATTTTATTGCGCACACACAAGAAAATCGAGTTCCATCGAATACCACACGTCCGCGAAGTCGATACGCACCTTTCGATGTTTTTGGTTCGCGACCACGTCGCCCGGTTTGTCGGGGCGCACGCCGTATCGGTGAATTTTTCTAGAAATTTATTGTTTTGAACACTGTTTTTTCTAATTTCAACCAAATTTTTACTGAGTTATAAATCGAAAAAGCCTAAACTAATTGGTGGGTTTTATTCCTGGTTGTGAAGGCTATAAACAGGGGAAAGAAAAACTAGATTTGGTTTACTTGATTGGAATAAAACTGGCTTCCAATATCGATTTCAAAAATTGATTTCTGTAGTCAGAAACTAATATTTTTCTTTGAATTTTGGATTCCATTTTTTGTTGATTTTATTCAGTCTAAAAAAAACTAAATGATAGGATCTGTAGTGGTTAGGGTTGTGAGTTTACCTGCAAAATCAAAACTTGAATTGATCGCGCGTTGCCAGAGATATCTGGCTGTGAAGTCGGGGATTTCACCGGTGTCCTCTGCCTACTGCTGTTGCTGTTCGGGCATTTTGCCGGCGATGGCGACGGTGCAGGGAGACGGGCAGGCGGCAAAGTGGCTGGGGAGGATGTGCAGGCGGTCGGAGGTGTTTGTCCAAGGGTGGCGGGGGCTCAATAGGAGTTTTTGGGTTCGATATTCTCGAACCGAGATTGGTATTTATATCAATCTTGTAAATTCATATTTCCACACGAATTCAAAATCGATTTTGAAAAGATTTCTTGCAAATCTTGGGATAATTAGATAGGGACTACATAGGATTTGGTTTCATCCAATTTGGATGAGAAATGGATTTAAACCGAATTTTGAAGAGAAAGAAATTTTTTCGTTTGAAGTAGATTTGAAACAGGGGATCGGGTTGGGAAGACAGTGAACAGTGTTGTTGCACTGTTCACAAGTTTTTCCTTTTTTACACACACACACACACATACTTATATATATATATATATATATATATATATATATATATATATATATATATATATATATATTTTTTTTTTTTTAAAATATATATATATATATATATATATATATATATATATATATATAAAAAAAAAAATATATATATATATATATATATATATATATATATATATATATATATATATATATATATATATATATATATATATATATATATATATACATAATACTTAATAAGCCTTAAAATCTTAATACTCTTTTTTTAAAATTTAAAAAAATCTCAAATATTCTAAAAGTTATTTTTTGTATAGTTACTCATAACTTTGAGAAAATATTTGCTAATTAGAATTAGATATAATAAATAAAATTTCAAAAATATTTCTAATATAATTCTAAAGGCAAAATAATAAAAGCTAAATAAACTAATTATCATTAAATATGAAAATTTCTCATCTCACATGTTATATATAGAATATTTATTATAAAAATATTTTATATAAGTCGTAACTTTGGTAACCATCTCTCAATTCTCTAATAAAAACAACAAATTCCTAATAATAATAAAAATAATTAAATAATTAATTTAGAAATTCGAGGGGGTTTACATCCTACCCAACTTATAAAAATTTAGTCATCGAAATTAAAAACAAAGTACGATTTATGACTAAAGAGGTTGGAGGAATCAAGGTTCCGATATTTTATCACGGTTATCTAACGCACGATCAAGAAGAAATAGAATGCAATACGAAGATCATACCGCGACTTCTAAACAGATATAAGAACGGTTACAAATGTAATCCAAATTTGGCGCCACATTCCAAGAGATATAGGGTACACTTAGTTCAAGTCTCTACCCAACTTATAAAAATTGGTTAATCGTAGAAAGCACAGTTATAGAACTTCTAAGAATGTCAATTTTTTTAAGGAGATGTACAAGATGATGAGATACTTATGACCGTATTCACGGACTCTACAAGAAGTCTAGGTATTACCTATTTAACATTGTGCATATATTGGCTATGTTTCATCAAGGCAGTAGGAGAGGTCTTGGTCGAGCATAACCAAAAACAAGTTGGTATATAGGGATTTCATTCATCGCATAATGTAAACCCCCAGAGTTAAAATATTTATTTATTAAATTTTTTGCTATTAATTTGATATTTGTACATAAGTCATTTTATACTAATTGCTAGAATTTTTTGTCAACCAATAAACATGGGAGTATTCATATATTCTTTATACATAAATGTATATATAAATAAGATTATCAATAAGCTACATTAATAATGGTAATAGGAAGCCGAATATGTGCATGCTCCTATAGTAAATCTTTTCTCTATATATTATTATGGAGAGATAAAGCATATATCCTATTAACAAATTTCAAATAAACCCACATGCCCATCCTCTCGTAAAACTAATAAAGCGAGAAATTATTTCTGCTATCCAAATATCTCTTTATTCAAGTCCCCATATATGCAGAGTTAGAAACCTGATTCTCATATTAATCCTATGCCTACTCTTAACCCTAACTACTCTCCTATATATGTTGTCGTTAACCTTTTCTTCGATAACACATCTCAAACCATCTTTGCTCCGCATCTCCCATTTTCCTATCCACCGAACATTGGATAGAGCCTCGTCACGACTCCACCGAAGGCACCGTACTCCCAACGCGTGAGAGCCTCTCCATTGTTGGGTCACTACGCGCGGCACTGGTGCCGCGACGTCGATGGTCGGCCATCCACCGCAAACTTTGCAACTCCGTTTTTTCAGGTAATTATCTACCGACATAACCATTTAGTTGTATAAAAGAAACATAATCTTTAAACAGAATACTGCTTGTTAGTGTCGGGGCACAATTTTTCGATAGAAAATTGAGAAGATGAAACAATTATAAAAACACTGTTCCAACGCAACACTTCAAGAAAGGTTGCGTAAGTTTAACGAAGATCTAAAAAGATCTCGTTACAGCAGCATACATTACTACGATAATCTAAAAAGATTTCGTAATCCACAACAGCGAAGAAGATGACAGGCGATTGATGGATGAATATCCTGCTGGGGTGAATGATCACCGTTGCTCAAAGCTATATTCGTCCCACACAAATAGCTTCCAGGAACCAACAAGTTCGTCGGAGAACTTTGGAACACTCCTGCTCTTCTGACTCCTCGGATTGTATACGGACTCCCGTACAAAAGCAACGCTGGTGCAAAGCTTCTCTTCTCTCTCAAAGCTTCTGTTTACTTGTGTTAAGAAACACTTGTAAACTCTTTTTTTTAACTTTCTGTGTAATATTCTGTTTTTGTCCTGTAGAGAGAAGAGACCTTATATAGGCATGAGTGGCAACTGCCCAGTTTCCACAATGTTCGGGACGTGGTAAAAACCACTCCGAACGTGCAATAATCGCACAGATCATGCACAAGCACGATTTGTAGCAAGTTGCGCCACTCGTATACCCCGTGAGCCTTGTACACCGTGCGCAGACGTACACTGAGCCACTTGCGCCACCTGTGCCACCCGCGCAACTGAGCGCACACCTGTGCGCGCAACTGGTTGTGCCACTAGGCGCGCACCTGGTCGCGCAACCTAGGCCGCGCAACCTGGGCTGCGCAACCTGGCAGCGCACTTGGCCGCGTAACCTGACAGTGCACCTGGCCGCGCAACCTGGCCTGCGCAACCTGAGTCGCGCAACCTGGCAACGCGTTTGGCCGCGCAAGTGGCTCACGCAACGAGCGCAACTTAAGCGCACTATGCACCTAGCGACGATGCTGACGTGCTAAGTGCAAAGTACGCCAACAAAATGCCACATTATGCCTCATGAGCCCATAAGCCCGAGTCTGTGTCCGAGTCCGAGTCGCTAAGCCCCTACGGGGCTTAGCTCCAATGGAAATAAATTTTCCAAGAGCAAAAAGCATGAATGCTTTCAATTGTTTTTTTTTAGCCTTTTTCCCATTAGAAAAATAATCCCACATGGCACGCCCATGTGCACCTCCACACCACATGTGCATTTCTAAAAGAGCATAGCTAATATATAGAGATACAACTCTTTTGGCCTAGCCGATGTGGGACTAAAGTTCCAATGTATAAAGGCCAAAACCCAACAATCTTCCATATATCTCTATATATGGGTATAAGTGTTCCCCATAGTAACTGTCCATCATGCATTATGAGAGATGTCGCTGACGACTTGAATCTTTCCGCATGGGTCAAACAACAAACTATAATACAAGAATGGTCTAAACCTTGAATTCTGCATCATAGCTGAAATTCTTTCCACTTACATAATGTAGTTACATGTGCTTTTGACTTGCACATTAAAGGCCCTGTGCCAGCCTGGTTTCAGTATATAATTTTGGGCGTCTACTAGTTTACCCTCAAGAGACGGCCTGAGATCTCTGTCCATACACTATATGTGAGTTCATTATTAAAGAGACATGGCATGAAGCACTTTGCGCTTCCCTTGCGGTACTACGCCGCTATGACATGGCTTAAAGCCGAGGCCTTATCCCGTACCGGGAACCTCATCGTAGTGTCATACTACTATAGCATGAGGCAACCGCCTCTTTGTAGTGCCAAACTACCCAGCATGAAGCCTTAGGCTCCCTTGCGGTGTTACGCCGCAACGACATGGCTTGCAAGGTCGAGGCTTTATCCTTAACCGGGTACCTCATCGTGGTGTCGTGCCACTGTAACATGAGAAACTTCTCCTCTTTGTAGTGCTGACTACACCCCTCTTTATTTTAACAAACAACATTAGGCTAACTGCCTATTTGCGGTGCTACGCCGCTGTGACTTGGCTAGCAAGGCCGAGGCATTATCCCATGCCTGGGAACCTCATGGTGGAGTCAACCCACAGTAGCATGGAGTTTTACTTCTTTTAGTGCTGTTCTACCGTGCTTTCTGTAAAGCACACCAGGCATTCACTCTGCCCGAGAACTCATTAAGGCATTTAAGCCAACATTCCCACAGGATCCGTTTTTCGCATAAAATAACAGTAGACAACAGTGGTTGTAGGTCCGTAACGTCTCCATGCCTAATAGAACATGTACCCACCGTTCCTGATATTCTTCCGATTAGTGGTCCTCCCTTAAACCAAAAGCTAGATGCCTAGTAGATTTCTTTTTGAACTAATAGCATAAAACTTTATGGTAGGAATACAATAGTACAATATCAGAATGCCTTCAAGCCCATTTTACAAGCTGTGTCATCAACCAGCTGGTGCTTGAGGCCCTTGGTGAACGGATCTGCCAGGTTCTCCTGACTCCAAACAACAATCACTACAATAATACCTCTCTTGATAAGATCGTGTACTGCCCTGTGCTTCAACCGCACAGTCCTCTTTTTTTCGTTGAATAGGTCATTTGATGCCACCGTAGCAGTCACCTGGTTGTCGCAGTATATCGGTATCGTCGGTATTTGCGCCCCAACCAGTGGAAGATCATACATGAGCTCCCGAAGCTATTCTGCTTCCTCGACTGCGGTATCAAGTGCAAAGAACTCAGATTCTATGGATGACCGCGAGAGCATAGTCTGCTTCTTCGACTTCCATGATATAACAGCTCCACCCATTGTAAAATAAATCCACCTGTGGACCTCTCGCTCTCTACCTCTGAGCACCAGCTGGCATCATTGAAGCCATCTACTACCGGCGGATCTCCGCTGTAGTATAGTATATATGTCTGAGTCTTCTTGAGATATCTCATAACCTGTTTCACAGCTTTCCAGTGTTCAACACCTGGATTGCTCGTAAAACGACTCAGCATTCCCACGGCGAAAGCTACGTCAGGCATTGTGGCAGTAGTAGCATACATCAAACTCCCGATTACGCTTGCATACTCCAGCTGCCTGACGTTTTCCCCTGAATTAGGCTTCAGCTTCAGATCACACCTGTACGACGTATCGATCCCTAGAAGATCCCGATACCCATAACGAGTGATCATCTTCTCAATATAATGAGACTGTGATAGCGCTAGTCCAGTGTCTATCCGGAGGATCTTAATCCCTAAGATCACATCAGCTTCCCCCAAGTCCTTCATACTGAACTTGCTCGAGATGAATTTCTTTGTCTCCGTGACACAACCCATATTCGTACCTTGGATAGGCATATCGTCCACGTACAGACAAACGATCATACCTCTTCCATCATCGAACTTCGTGTAAACACACTTGTCCGTCTCCCCGACCATATAGCCATTTGACCTTATAATTTTGTCAAATTTCTCATGCCACATCTTGGGAGCCTGTTTAAGATTGTACGAAGATTTCACCAATTTGCAGACTTTGTCTTCAGACCCTTGACGACAAAGCCTTCTGGCTGTTGCATGTAAATCTCTTCGACCAGCTCGCCATTTAGGAAAGCCGTTTTCACATCCATCTGATATATCACCATCTTATGCATTGCTGCGAGAGCAATCAACATTCTGATGGTGGTCATCCGGGCTACTGGAGCATATGTGTCAAAGTAGTCAATCCCCTGCTTCGGAGAAAATCCCTTGTCTACCAACCTAGCCATGAACTTGTCAATAGTTCTGTCTGCTTTCATCTTCTTCTTGATGATCCACTTGCATCCGATGGATTTTGCTCCTTCAGGAAGATCAACCAACACCCAAGTGTTATTTGAGGTGATGGAATCAATTTTATTATCAATCGCCTCCTTCCAGAAAACCGCGTCTCTGGTCTTCATCGCCTCATCATAGGTAAGCGGATCTGCTTCCACATGATAGGTGACAAAGTCACTTCCGAAGTCCTTCGGCCTCCTCACACGCTTAGCTGACGGCTCAGCTTGTTCTGGTTCAATCGTTATTTCAACAACAACATCTTCTTGGACCACATCTTCATTGAAGACTTCATTTTCTACGCACCCTCATTGTTCTCCGGTATATCCGCAAGAACAATATTCTTGTGTCTTGCAAATTTGTCTTCAGAATATTCTGCGTCGCGAGATTCAATGATATGATTTGACTCAATATCAAGAAATCTCTGAGCATCACTCTTCTCGGCATACCCCAAGAAGATCGTCTTTGTAGTCCTTGTCCCAAGCTTCTGAATCTTCAGGTCTGGAAGCTTGACATATGCCAGACACCCCCACACTCGAATGTCATTCAAGTTAGGTCTGACCTTGAACCAGAGTTCATGAGGAGTAATGTCTGAAGTTGCATGAGGCACTCTATTTAAAATAAAAGTGGCCGTCATGCAGCTTCTCCCTAGTAGTACTTAGGAAGACCCGCAGTCAACAACATTGAGTTAATCATTTCTGTTAACGTTCTGTTCTTCCTCTCTGCTACTCCGTTTGATTGAGGAGAGTACGGAGCCGTAGTCTCATTGACAATTCCATATTCTTTGCAGAACGATACGAATTCATGAGACCTGCATGCACTCTCCACCTCGATCACTTCTTATTCTTTTGAGTTGTTGTCCAGTTTGCCGCTTAGCTTCGGCTATGAACTCCTTGAACTTCTCGAATGCTTCGTCTTTAGCCTTCAGCAAGTAGACGAACGCATACTTTGAGAAGTCATCGATGAAGGTTATGAAATACTTCATCCCGGCCTTTGTAGAGAATTGTTTGAAGTCACAGTTATCGGAGTGTACCAACTCCAGAAGATCTGTACTTCGATAAACCTGAGGAAAGGGTGTCCTTGTGATCTTCGTTTGAGCACAAACTTCACATTTCTCTACCTTACCCCCACACTTGGAGATAAGTCATAGACTAGACATTCAGTTTATTCGTTTACAATGAACATGTCCTAGTCTATTATGCCACAACTCAAGAGTATAAGCAGAAGGAGTGATTGCATTAATTACATTGGGCTGATTTACAAGATGAATTTTGAACATTCCTTCGGTATAAATCTTTATTTCGAAATATGTTTCCTTAATAGACATCACCATCTGGCCAACATTGATGTCTATCCTGAGGCCTGCGTTGCAGAGTAGACCTCCTGAGATCAGGTTCTTGGCGATAGCAGGTACGTGCTTCATGCCTTGAAGCGTCAGAGACTTGCCAGAAGTCAGCTTCAATACCACCGTCCCAATCCCGAGCACTTCAGCTTGTGCCTAGTTCGCCACCATAACCACTTCAGAAGTATGTGTGTAGGTGGTGAACCACTCCTTGCTGGAGCAGACATGGCAGGTGGCTCCAGTGTCTACCTACCAGTCAGAGTCAGTCCCTACCGCATCAACCTGCACAATCATAGCAACAACGTCAGTGATCATAGATACCTTACTAGGCTCTCCTTGCTCTGATTGCTTGGTCTTTGCTTTGCATTCATTCTTGAAGTGGCCCTTCTTGCCACACTTGAAACAAGCCAAATGGGACTTTGGCTTCTTTTGCTTGAACGAAGTTTTCTTGACTTTCAGATTGTCAGGGTCCTTCTTCTTGCTGTGGAAAGTCGTATGCTTTCCCCTTGGTTCCCTTGTATGAACCAGAGCGGCGTTAGCCAATTGCTTGGACAGTGCTTCCACCTTTAGTTGAGCCAGCATCTAGTCCTCAACATAGATTTCCTGCAAGAGATCTTCAAGTATGATCTCAAGCTTCTTTCTATGCATGTTTGCATAGAACTTACTCTACCCAGCGGGGAGCTTCGACACAATCCCTCTAACAACAAACTTGTCGGAAAGTGGCATCGCCTCGTCTTCCAGCTTCTGTCGCAGCTTCAGGAATTCCTTCACCTGCGACAGCATGGACTTTTCGTCCTCAAAGAGCCATTTGTGATATTTTTTAACCACAAATATCTTGGTCCTGTTCTTGTCTTCTTCGTACAGTTTCTCTAGAGACTCCCATATGTCTCTGGCAATAGTCTTCTTACTGTAGGATTCTGCTAGGGAATCCTCCATAGCATTCAGGATAAGCAGCCTGCAAATGCTATTCTCCCTTCTTCATTTGGCCTGAAGTTTAGTAGCCGCAGTGATTGCGGCAGCAGACCCAACATCTGGAACAATAGGTTCCTCTTCAAGAAGCACGTGATCAACGTCTCTGAGTTGAAGAGTGAGATAAACCTTCCTCTTCCAGACTTGATAATGCTCTCCATCAAACTTTTCTAACTTACAGAAGTCAGTATTAAGGAGTGAAGCATTAAAGCTTTCCATCGTAGGAATATAGCTTTGAGATTGTTAGTGCCGGAGCACAATTTTTTGATGAAAAACTGAGAAGATGAAACAATTGTAAAAATAATGTTCCAACGCAACACTTCAAGGAAGGTTGCGCAAGTTTAACGAAGATCTAAAAAGATCTCGTTACCGCAGTATACGATATTAAGAGAATCTAAAAAGATTTCGTAATCCACAACAGCGAAGAAGATGATAGGCGATTGATGGATGAATATCCTGCTGGGGTGAATGATCACCATTGCTCAAAGCTATATTCGCCCCACACGAATAGCTTCCAGGAACTAGCAAGTTCGTCGGAGAACTTTGGAACACTCCTGCTCTTCTGACTCCTCGGATTGTATACAGACTCCCGTGCAAAAGCAACGCTGGTGCAAAGCTTCTCTTCTCTCTCACAGCTTCTGTTTACTTGTGTTAAGAAACACTTGTAAACTCTTTTTTTAACTTTCTGTGTAATATTCTATTTTTGTTCTGTGGAGAGAAGAGACCTTATATAGGGCTGAGTGGCAACTGTCCGGTTTCAACAATGTTCGGAATGTGGTAAAAACCACTCCGAACGTGCAGTAACCGCACAGATCATGCACATGCACGATCAACCTGGCCTGCGCAACTGGCCGCGCAACAAAATGCCACCTTACGTCTCATGAGCCCATAAGCCCGAGTCCGTGTCCGAGTCCGAGTCGCTAAGTCCCTACGGGGCTTAGCTCCAATGGAAATAAATTTTCCAAGAGCAAAAAGCGTGAATGCTTTCAATTGTTTATTTAGCCTTTTTTCCATTAGAAAAATAATCCCATATGGCACACCCATGTGCACCTCCACACCACATGTGCATCTCTAAAAGAGTATAGCTAATATATAGAGGTACAATTCTTTTGGCCTAGCCGATGTGGAACTAAAGTTCCAATGTATAAAGGCCAAAACGCAACACTGCTTACGTAGGAATGCATGATGAAGAAGAAAACATAGTGAACATGCTACATTACACATGTGGTAATGGTGCAAAGAAGGAACGGAAGCATGTTCTTTTGTCATTTAATATACATAGATGAATCTTTTGCAAATAAACCCTTCCTTTTTAGAGCATGCATAAACAAATCTATGGTGTGGCCATCCTACCATGAGACTAACATATACAAGGTTTGGCAAGCAGGAACAGTTTGGTTTTGGCCGAGTATATATAATACATGTAAAAGAGTAAGAACACGGGAGTTTCAACCAACTTATAGGAAAATTTCAATAACAACCATCCCCGAGCGCTCTACGCCAGCAGGCGCGCCTATAAGTCATCGTCTTCCGATAACTTGCTAGCACAGCCGAGCCGTTGGCCGACGACGCCTCACAAATTCTCCGGTAACCCTCCTCCATGTCTAAGTTATACTCATGGAACAATAGGTCTAGTAGCAACATCTTCTGGTTAAAGAAGACCACAGGACTAATGAAATATATATAGAGAGTATTGTTCACGCACGTGCACATGAATCAGAGAGAGCATGTACTCGTCTCCTTCTCTCTTCTGTAAATCGAATACTTGCATTTTCACATATAAACCTTCTCATCTCCAAATAATATTAGTGGTACCCCACTCTATTGTACACGTGGGAACGCTTAGCACTATACTCCGGTATAGGAAGTAAGTAGAAGCTAGTTTTGTTTTGTTTATTCCAAACATGGAAGAAAGGAATCTTTTTCTTCCAAAGAACTTCACAGAACCAATTATTTGAGATGCCATCAAACAAGCAACACCATTCCCTTCACTATTCACATAGGAACCATGCTTAATATAGAGTAGTTTTGGCTAAATTACAAATAGCCCCCCACCTCTTTGGTTATTCACTATAGCATCAATAATAGCAACCAATACATATGGTTATTGAAAATAACTAGGCATGCATGCACACACGTGGGCCATGCACACAACACATGAGAGCAAACTACTTGTATGCCTACACATTAGGGGCCTACAACACATGGGATGAATTACATTTCATGCATAGTGTTGTTCATTTGGTAATTTTGCATTTAACACCTCCCATTTTTGCTATTTCAATTTAACTCATTTTGTTCTTAAATAAATTAAATTAATGGAATAAATAGAATGACAAATAGTTAGATATATAAAATATATATGGAAATATAGGAAGAAGTGGACACAACAGCTCTTATGTCCATCCAGGGCCGGCCCTGGCCCAGGGCGGCCGCCCAGGGCCCCATAAAATTTGGGGGCCCAAAAAAATTAATTTAAATGTATATATATATTAGTAATCTTATATTGAAAATAGAACTAATATATAATATGATCCTCCTTTATCACAAAACAATTGTAGTGTAGTGGTAGTTTGTTATACTTGTACATAAGAGGTCCTAGGTTCTTGCATTGGTTGTATCATTTTTTAGTTCAATTTTTTTATATTATATATGGGCCACATTTTAAAAATTTGTCTAGGGCCTCCATTAACTCAGGGCCGGCCCTGTGTCCATCTTTACTTTGTTTTGTCAAATTTCATATAAACCCCCATAACAAATGTTCTCATGAGAGAGTAATTAACAATAGAATAAAGAAAACAATTATATACTTCAATCCTCCTTTACTAAAGTAGAATAACAACACATTGTCCCTAGGAAACATATTATTCAAGCAAGTAACTTTTGCTTAGCCCCTCCATCTTTCTATTTATTTTAAATTTAATCTACATTTTCTTATAAGACTAATTGTAATGGGGGTAGTTAAACAACAAATAGTTAGATACTATATATATATATATATATATATATATATATATATATATATATATATATATATATATATATATATATATATATATATATATATATATATATATATATATATATATATATAAAAGAATATATATATATATATATATATATATATATATATATATATTTTATATATATATATAAACAAAATAAATAGTCCCATATATATATATATATATATATATATATATATATATATATATATATATATATATATATATATATATATATATATATATATATATATATGGGACTATTTATTTTGTTTATATATATGGGACTATTTATATATATATATATATATATATATATATGTATATTCTTGGGACTATTTATGGGACTATTTAAATATATAAATATATATATATATATATATATATATATATATATATATATATATATATATATATATATATATATATATATATATATATATATATATATATATATATATGGGACTATTTATTTTGTTTATATATATGTATATTCTTGGATAGGACTTGATATTTGAAGACTAAACGTGAACTTGGACAACTAGCATGTAAGTATACCTTGCCATTCTTTACAGTTTTATTCACATGCTATGCTCTTTTCTTTGTTACATGTCATTATTCAGTTTCATTGGTTGATGGTCGATATTGGATTCCTTTTACATCATGCGTATTAGTTCTGAGTCTCGTTCATATACTGTCTCTGGTCATGGTTGGTATCATAGTTCATATTGGACCTATTCTCACATGTACTTGATTGAGTCGTATCATAGAATGAGTGCGTTATAAACTGAACTGCTATTTTCTTGCATCAATTTTCTCAACCTGCGAGTCCACACTCAGGGCTAGGGTTGACTGTTTGCACCTGCGAGTCCACACTCGGGGCGAGGGTGACTGTCTTGAACTAACCTGCGAGTCTACACTCGGGATGAGGGTTAGTGATTTGTTCAAACCTACGAGTCCACACTCGGGGCGAGGGTTTGATATCCGTTGATCTCTTGTTCACCAGTTTTCTTCCAGCAGTTCATTTATGCGTAGTTATTCTCATGTCCGTGTATCATTATTGCTTAGTCTTTTCAGTTTGTGTCCTAGATTTTCTCCATGCATGATAAACTGTTAGATAGACATATTTTATGTATCTTGCTAATCCCCTGAGGACCTGATGATCTCTTCATGTAGTTGATTGCACGGAGATAGTTAGCTGATCATGTTGATAGTTGTTTACATCTGCAGGATCCAGGTATTTGTTAGTGATATTATTTTGTTATCCTTTCGTGCTTTATATTCCTTATCATGATATATTCTGCTTGTTAGCCTAGTTTATAGACTCATGTTATTTCTCTGGAGTCTAATCGGACATATATGCTAGTGGGTTACAGACCATGAACCATAATGTTTATTCTTGTTTTATTTTCTTCTTATGGATTGAGATATAGTTTTGTCTTGCTATATTAGACATGATATCCTATTCTGGATAGCGTATACGTATTCGAGTTGGGCTGGAGTCTGCTTGATACGTAGCTGGCTTGCGCACGTGCTCGCATCCCGAAAAGCGGGTGCGGGTCATGACACATAAAATAGGCTACAAGGAGATACTGTTAAGGAGTTTATGGAAGGGGATTAGTGGACCAAGAGATGGGGACCAGGTGCAGGGACCCCTTTCGTAAAGTTTAGTTTTACAGTCCAAATATGGAGATATGAATGGGTTTAACTGGGTTTTAGTGGTTTTCCTAATTGGACATCAATCTTTGATTGAATGAATCTTGGGTTTAAATCTTTATTAGCTGGGCAAAATCTCGTAAAAATTAATCTAAACCATTCCTATTAGGTTAGGGTTACCTAGAATAGGTTCTAACTCAAGTGGTTGGGCTAGTCCTGAGTCGGGTTGGTTAAATAGGTGCCGTAAGTCTGATGATGTGTCTTCTTTTACTTTTGTGTATAAGTAGCACATGGGGACTCAATTGAGTGGCACACTAGTAACATGTGCGTAGTGGACTTCGAGTAGATCCTAAAATATATTGGATCGTAATGTTTGGGTCGAGGTTGAGTCTCCAATTCAAGATGGAAAGTACACCGGTATTATGGTAAGGGTTATAGTTGGCCTTTTTGACCTGAGAGTCGCATCATAAAAATATATTACAATGGGACATGTTTGAGTGGTACATGATATGCCTAAATGAAGGGGGACTCGTCTAGGTCTTTCATATGGAATTTGTTGGAAGGTAACAACTAGTATTGCGCTCTGAATATAAATATCACGATAGAGGACCCCAAATTATCTAAATAAAAAGTGGATGTTTATAAGGCATTGATTTATCATCCCAGTGGGAACCAATTTATCCTAATCAATCAGTAATCTTAGTAAATCCTATAATTTAGAGGGTTTCAATCTATACACTCCATAATTCCTTTTTCAAAATTTAAACTAAGGAATAATTTTATGATTAATGAAGTTAGAAAATTCAAGGTCGTGTATCGTACCTTGACTTTTGATTTTAAAAGAATAATATATAACGTGATACAGTAGAGATACGAATCAGGTACAAAGATCATTTTCTGAATTTGAATAGATGAAAGACGATTGCGTATGACAAAATTGTGTTTCCAAAGGAATTCTCTTGACACGAAACACTATGATGACACACGAACAGAGGACATAGACCATTTCACCTTTCTTATAACATATACAAGGTCTACAAAAGGGGTATCGAACTCTAAGGCACGTCATGGAAATCCTTTAACGACTAAGTCCTTAATTGCTATTCTAAGCAAGTCTATCTATGTTACGGTTTATAAGACTACTAAGGGTGTTGTATGTAGTACTTCGTAGTGCTAATGCTAACTTTTAATCCCAATCTATTTAGGCAATAACGAGATAACTCTTCTACACATGAATATCATACTAGTGAAGGTGTACAAATAATGAAGTAACTAGAACAATACCTGTTGTATCCATCAACTCTGGAGGGGTGTCTAACATTGTCATGGTGAATGCTCGTCCTTGCCTCGGATTATTTATCTCTTCTCTAGCAGGCCTAAACTATGTTGTCTGGTCCATCAAGGCTGGTCCCTCCTGGTATCCTTCTAGTACTAGTGGTTGCAGTGTTCCTGGTCCTAGAGTTATTGGCCCTGGTAACTGTTGCTGAGATGGTGTTGGAGCTAAACTGTGTGGGATGTGTCGGTTGGGCAATCTTGAATTTTATGCTCACTGGAACCGCAATTAGAGCAATACTTTAATCACCGACGATAGTCTCTTTGATGGTGCCCTCTCCTCTCACAAAACTGGCAAGTTATTGTATTCGAAATTTGGTAAGGTGCTGCTTGCTGTTGATGTTGTGCAATAAGTCGTCGCTTAGGGCCTCCTGAACCAAGTTAAACTTGGAAGTCTACTGGGGCATAGTATCTTTGGGTTTGTTGTGCTTCCTTGCGAAGGAGCTCCTGGCTTCTAGCTTCTTCTAACACCGCAGCATACGAAACTCTAGATTGCACAATAGTGTGTTTCTTAAGCTCGAGTCTTAATCCATTATGAAACCTTTTCGTTCTCTCTCTCCGTCGGTATCAATCCCTCACCAAATCTGCTTAGTCTACTAAATTCTGCATCATACTCATCAACCGTCATGTCGCTTTGCTTGAGGTGGAGGAATTGATCATACAGTACATCCCGAACACTGGTTGGAAAGTACCTCTCATTCAAGAGTTTATAAAATTCTTCCTAAGACTGATTGGTGCCCAAGCATCTCTTCTCTGCCTTCCACCAATGGTGGGCGTTGTCCTCGAGTAGTAAATCAACGACGTTCATCCAATCCTCCTTAGGCAGGGGTCTTCTGATCAGGCTGTCCTAGTTGGGGCTCAGAGGCTTGGGGATGCTGATGAGTAGGTGGGTCGTCTAATCAGGCTGAGAGGTCTGTTCTTGCTGAAGAGGTATGGTTAGGTTACTGTCGGAGGCTGCAAGAAAACTTGCTCCTCTTGGGATGCCGAGTCACCCGAGGTGATGACAAGTGGGGCAACGCTACCGTTACGAAGATATATTTTCTGGCACGAGATATAAGAATTCCGTTAGAACAATTACAAGCTAGATGCAAGTCAAGCAATCAAATGAGAGTTCAAAGAAGAATCA
>JANAVB010004800.1:10378475-10390112 GCA_029216955.1 Iris pallida
GAAAACCCCATTATTACTTTTAATTATCATGGATTAAGTTATTTTTAAAACTGATTCAAAGTTTTAGAAAAAAACTTAGTTTTTGAACTACAAAAAAATTAGAAAAATTCCCGATACGGCGTGCGTCTCGACAAATCGGACGACGTGGTCGCACACTATACGCATCGAAAGGCGCGTATGGATGTTTTCGACGTGTGAAAACTGACGAAACTCAATTTCGTTGCATGTGCGCGACGAAATCAGTACGTATCCGTCAAGATACCCCCGTATCGACCTTTTACAAATTTCCTAAATATTTTATGCACGTTTGTCAAATCGATTCGAAACTTGCGCCAGCAAGATCGTATTATTTTTCTAGTCCTCTATGCCAAGTTTGGTCCGATTCTGAGAAGGTCGACCAGAACACCTGTTTGGCGGGCCCGCGACCTGCTCCAACGGGCAAAATTGTGCATAGTCTGCCGGAATCCAACTTTGGACATACGGTTGGGTTCGTCTCCTCATACCAAATTCGTAGACATATAGTTTGACAACTTTAGAGACCGTAGGTTCGGGCACGCATTTCGGTGCAAAACGGGTCCAACGACGGACATCGTTTTGACCCAAAATTTCGATTTTTCCCCTATTCTAGAATTGAACTTTTGGACAGGCGTTTCCTAGATATATCTTTTATTTCAAACACGTTTGTGGAGTTTATTTCAGCATCCGAGGACGTATGCGGGATTTGGCTTTCATCGCTTTACTATTCTAACAGTTCGAGCTATTGGACGTCGCCCTTTTGCACACAACCTCAGGCAAGATACCTTGCCATATTTACTGCTTATATCTAGTCTACATTTTCTTCAGTTATTGTATATCACGGTTTATTTATTTTCAGTTCTTATAGCTGTACCATTATTACAGTTTATGATTTACTACCTGCCCAGTCATATTAGCTTTGTTTTATCTATTATCTTTTGATTGCATGTGAACCTAGAGTTAAGGGACTACCATCCATAGTCTATTGTATAAACCTTGACACAGTTGTACCATGAGGTATGTGTGAGATGAGTAGCATGTAGAGGTACTTGTGCGTTGGCTGATCACCCGTGCGCATGCGTTAGGTCTAACTGCTAATAGAGGCATGTTAAGAGACTTAGTAGTTAGTAGAGGTACATGATCGCGGATGCAACTTCGATAGGTGCATCGGGTGGGGAGAACATTTCCTTGTCGTATGGGCTTTTATTATACATTCCCTTGTACCCGGAAGCTCCGCTGGAGATACGGGTATGCTTACCCCCTCAGGTTGGCCACTAACATTTTTGAACGTTATGCGCTTTGGGTAAGATGATCCTCTCAGGTTGGCCACTTTCGTTTTTGAACGTCATGCGCTTAGGTCACTGGTGCCCAAGTGGGGACTATACCAGATCCTATTTACAGCCAGGGCTCATGCGACGAAAGGTTTGTTCTTAACTGCATAAACACATTAGAATGGTTAGGTAAAACCTAGTCAATGTCATGTCACCCCCGTTTCTTTAGTAGCTTGGGATAATATCGCATCGCGGTATAGTGAGCTATCCCTTGTCCTTGTTTGGTTGTAGGGGTAGTCCACTGTTTCGATGATGAGATATTGGATCTTGTTACGATTGGGACTATTTTACTTGACTTGTGATTTATGACATATTATATATATTCAGTTATGTGGCATGTCTTTATGTATCTTGTTACGTCCCTCTGAGGACCTGGTTATCTCTCCAGGTGTGTGCTTTGTGTATTTTCGCAGGTATCCTAGCCAAGGCCGTGATCTTCTCCATTCCTTCGCAGAGGATTGCCCTTGGGTCGACTTACTATCTTTCCTTTGCATTTTATCTCATGTATTCTTCTTCTCATTTAAATGGTTAGTAGTGGATTTGTCTCCGTCCAACTACATGTATAAATAACAAATTCCATAGTTGATTTATATTATAATTCTCTTATTTAGTGGTTGAGATTTAGTTGCCTTGGTTTACTACATTTTACAGCTTATGGATACATACGAGGTTTTCATATATTTGGAGTATACTTCGTATGTGTGCAGCTGGCATGTCTACGTACTAAGTCCTAAGTATTTTGGGACTAGGGCGTTATATGTTTTTGTGGCGGCCCATACAGGTCGAGTTTGTCACTTCGGTTACGTTACTGTATCGATGTGAGCCTGCATATAGGATTAGGATATAGGAATCTCATCCACAAGCTTGAATCTCCTCCCTTGATATCCAATTTCGAACCCTCGGTTGACTACCTTGATTATCTTTTTCTTGATTCCTTTCCCACCGTGAAATGTATCTTTTCCCTTCGTGCTTGATATAGAGGTTAGAAAGTTGAATCATACTAGTTATACGTGTTATATTTCTCAATCACCCTAGTAATTGACTCTTATAAGTTGGGTAGTATGCCTCGCGGCCGACCACCCCGTGTCCTTGTAACCCATTAATGAAGTGTAACTGAGTGACAATGAATATATACTGAAGATATGTTTGCCTAAATATAGAGTTTTAGTAGCCCATACTCCATTGGTCAATCACGGCCTGATACAAGAGACAGTAGGATGACTGTATAAACAAGAACACCGGACACGACTTAGATTCTTGTGAAACTTGAACCATTTATAACTTCTTTCATCATTATCTTCCGTACTCATACTTTGCACTACTATGAATGATGTCGCTATTTATAGCTTAGTTTGTAAGCTTATTCTTTATCGAGCTTGTTCAGGACATATGTTTACTGGGGACGTCCACAAGTATATTGTCTAATTAGAATCAATGTATTATGGTCTGATCAACCATAGTGCATTTGGTTCGCTCTTTATATGATTATCCTACGTGAATTGAGAAATAGAGGTATTTAGGATCTCATCGACGATTGCATTGACAATTTATCTTGAATTATACATTCACCCTTGAATCGCATAATTGTATTCGATGACATCTTTCTTGAACTCTTTATTGCTTTTGCCTTTCACTGATTGGAAAGACGAACGCTAGTATTGATAGATAGATACAGAGTATCTCCCATGGCCATGATAGTTGTATACACAAGTGTAGCTACTATCGGCCAAGACATGTGACTACAACCTTGCCTTGGGTTACTCGTTCTCTCATCGACCCTAAAACTAATATCGCGATCTTCTAATCACTTGAAATTGATGATGATTAGAATCATACACTTGGTCAAAACATCAACCAAGGAGACTATCTATTCTCAAAGAACCAATTTTTGTGAGTCTCTAATGATTCTTCTCGATTCTTGCTTTAACTATCAACCAGTATACCTTAAACCAACTCTTACTAGACCCAGCCCCACAGTTTAGATATAAGAGGAATAGAGAAAAAGTAAGGACAAGCATTTACCCTGACCATGGTAGACATGCATCCCGAGATTTGAGTCCAACAGGTATTATTCTAGTTATACAGATTTTGTTATTAAGACCTGACTTAGCATTGGGACATCACAATTACTAGCTTAGCCAAGACCATAACATAATACCCTGTCATATGATGATTTACTAGTTATTAACATCAATGTATGAGCACCACATTCGACACCATTAGAAACCTTATGACCGTAGTCTGACAGGCTTTACACAAATAGAAATTTATGACTTAGCCGTTAGAAATCTTTCATATGCGTGCCTTAAAGTTTGTTACCCCATCGATAAGCTCTCGTATACTATAGAAGAGTGGATCCTTCAATTCTATCGACTCATGTATCATTGTACGCAATCATTACCATTTACTAGAAATCGGGATACGATCCTCAAAATTGATTCATAACTACCATATCACGTTATCGATCATATCGTGACTATTATTACCAAAGGTCAAGGTACGACGTCGTGACTCAAATATTCCTAACCTCATTATTCCTGATACCATGTCCTAGCTTCTAGAGTAAGTAAATTATAAGCCTTCTAAATTATAGGAGATACTAGTATTACCAAATGACTAGAATAAGTTGGTTTCCATTAGGGAGATAATTAGTGACTCATGAACTCCCACTTTATATTTAAATCATTTGATGTCCCCTACCGTGACATTAATATTCGGAGCACGAGACCAGCTGTTACCTTCCAACAAATTGCACATACAAGACCTAGAGGAGTGCACCTTCATGTAGGCATATCCACTCAAACACGTCCCTAGTACTTCATTTTTATGATACGACTTTCAGGTCAAAACGGCTAATGATAACCCTTACCGTAATACCAATATACTTTCTGACTGCAATTCGAGATCCAACCTCAACTCAAATCTTTTTAACCCAATATATGATTGTGATCTACTCGAAGCCCTCTACACACATGCCATTAGTGTGCCACTCAATGAAGGCCCCATGTGCTACTTAAACACAAAAGTCACAGAAGGCACATTTTGGGCTTAAATAACCTAGTTAACCAACTCGACTGACAAATAGCCCAACCACTTGAGTTTGAACCTACTCTAGGTTACCCTAACCGAATAGGAGTGGTCTAGATTGATTTTGTGGACCTTGTCCAACCAATATAGATTAAAACCAAGAACTTATTCAATCAAAGATTGATATCCAATTCGAGAACCCATTAAAACCCATCTATGCCTATCGCCATATTTGGACTATAAAACCAAACTTGATGAAATAGGTCCTTACACCATTATGTAGTCCCCATCTCATGGCCCATTAGTCCTTCCATAAATTTTGTAATCGTATCTCTTTGTATTCTACGTTATGAGACGAATGGAATCCTGTTGTACCAACTTTTTTCGGTTAGGCTTGACCAAGAGCCCTCCTACTGCCTTGATAAGCCATGACTGATACATGAGCAACGATAAGTAAGTAATACCTAGGCTTTCCATAGAGTCAATCAGTACATCATAACCTCATACATCTCCTTCAAATGTGATCTTCTTAGAAGTCCCGTTACCGTGCTTTCCATATTAACCAATTTTTATAAGTTAGGAGTACCTTGAACTTAGCATACTCTCTCTCTTTTGGATATTGGATGACAATTGTAACCGTTGTACCATCTGTTGGAGGCTACAATGAGATCTTCGTACTGCATTTATATTCTTTGCTCGTACGATTAGATAACCACAACGAAAGATAGAAACCATGATTCTTTAAGTTTTGTTCTATTATAGAATCGTATCTTACTTTCAAACTCGAGAAAGGAACTTCCTTAGGGTATAGGCAAGCCTCGCTAGAACACAAGGTTCTGGAATTAGCATATGATTGAGGTAGATCGACTCCACTTAGGCTAAAAATTTAGTAGTTCATAACGACCATCTTCATCCGTATCAATTGATACCCTCTACCTTGACTTTGATTCTTTTTGCACAAAACGAGCATTTTCCTTCCAACAAATTTTGCACACACGAGCTAGGCAAGTCACTCTACACCCATGACATACGTATCTCACAAAAACACACATTCTTGTGCTCTATTTCAATTAGACCACATGTATGATACATTTTTCCTAGAACAAACCAGTGATGCCTAATTTTGCCCCTTTTGATTTTTACTATGACAATATTAGCCTCACTTAGAAACCGCGACTGCAGTCAATAGTGTCCAATATACTCATGCCCCTTCTTAGAAACTGACCCTTCCAGAAATATTGTAACAACGATTTATACGGATAGCCAACTTCTATAAGTTGGGTAGAGTATTGAATGAAGAATACCCTATCTTGTAGAATACTACGACCCTTTGGATTCATGTGATAACTACCACCTCCATCTTTTCGAGAACCAATTTAGGATTGATACACTCACTCACCCTTCGTATTCAGCCTTATTATATTTTGATTTGTTGTATTAATTTTGAGGACAAAATTTTTATAAGTTGGGTAGGATGTAAACCCCCTAAATTTTTAAGTTTTATTTATTTATTATTATTATTATTTTGAAATAATGGTTTAGTATTTTTATAACCTTGTAATCAATGTTACGATTTATTTTATATTAAAACTAGTAGGTTAGCCCTATTTTTATCTGTATGGAAATTATTTTATAGAGGATTACCGAAATACTCTACAGTGTATATTTTTATTTTTTTTGGATATTTGGATATTTAGAAATTATTTATTTATCTAGATAATTTATAATATTTGTAAATTATCAAATAGTTTGTTTTCTTTAAATATTGGAATTTTGTAAATGTCAGGATTATAAAGCAAACTGCTACGCTATAAGTTAATGGGTACTAGATATTGATAAAATATTTTTGAAATTATTTTAGAGTTTATTTGGAAAATTTTAGAGTGTATTAGAGTATTTAAGAATTATATTTTGTTATACTATAAAGTAAAAAAAAGAGGGCAGCTTTGGGTTACTGTTCCCTTGCAGGAACAGTACCACCACCAAACCGAGCCCACGAAAAGAACAGAGGAAAAAAAAGAAACCCGACAATACGTACATATATAGAAGCAGAGGAAGAGAGAAGAACCAGTCGAAACCATGACCCTAACCCCATGGTCGACCCAGCGCCGCCCCTACGAGGCGTTGGTGACCGCCGGAGCCGGCATAGCACGCCGGACATACTCGTGTGCACGACAAGCATAGCCAGGCGCATCAGCAGTAAGTAAGCCGGGGAGCGAAGGTTTGAGGTACGATTTCTTTCTCTACATTCACTCGTTTTTCGATCTATAAATTGGTCCGAAAAGCCTAGATGACCCTCTCTGATCCTGTTCAAGTAGAATAGATTCTACGGGAACATGTCGACCAGTAAATCCTTGCGAAGATCCACAAAATGACTGAAAACGAAAAGAAAACAGTTCGTATTTGAAACCTTCGTTTTGGAAGGCAACTTACAGCCGATCCATCGACCATTGCAAAATTTTATTTGAATAGGTTTATAGCAACATAACCAAATGAAAACCCCATTATTACTTTTAATTATCATGGATTAAGTTATTGTTAAAACTGATTCAAAGTTTTAGAAAAAAAACTTAGTTTTCAAACTACAAAAAAATTAGAAAAATTTCGGATACGGCGTGCGCCCCGACAAAACGGACGACGTGGTCGTGCACTATACGCATCGAAAGGCGCGTATGGATGTTGCCGATGTGTAGGAACTTACAGAACTTGATTTCGTTGCGTGGTGCGCGACGAAATCAGTGCGTATCCGTCAAGCTACCCCCGTATCGACCTTTTACAAATTTCCTAATTACTTTGTGCACGTTCGTCAAATCGAGACGAAACTTGCGTTAGCAAGACCGTATTATTTTCTGGTCCTGTATGCCAAGTTTGGTCCGATTTTGAGAAGGTCGTCCGGAACGCCTATTTGATGGGCCCGCGACCCACTCTAACGGGCGAAATTGCGCACAACCCGTCAAAATCCAACTTTGGACATACGGTTGGGTTTGTCTCCTCAAACCAAATCCGTAGACATGTAGTTTGACGAATTTAAAGATCGTAGGTTCTGGCACGCATTTGGTGTAAAAGGGTCCAACGACGGACATCATTTTGACCCAAAATTTTGATTTTGCCCTGTTCTAGAATTAAACTTTTGGACATGCATTTTCTAGATATATATTTTATTCCAAACACGTTGTGGTGTGTTATTTCAGCATCGAGGACGTATGCGGGATTTGGCTTTCATCGTTTCACTATTCTGATAGTTCAAGCTATTGGACGTCACCTTTTTGCACACAACCTCAGGAACGATACCTTGCCATATTTATTTTTTATATCTGGTCTGCATTTTCTTCAGTTATTGCATATCATTGTTTATTTACATATCTAGTCCTTTTGCACACAACCTCAGGCGTAACGTGATATGGTAGATATGAGTCAAGTTCAAGGATCATTTCTCAATAAATGGAAAACGAGTGTATACAATGACACACGGGTTGGTAAAATAGAATGATCCACTCGTCCATAGTATACAAGAGTTATCGATGGGGTAACCAACTCTAAGGCACGTCATATGAAAGATCTCTAACTATTAAGTCGTAAATTTCTATTTGTGTCAAGCCTGCCAGACTATAGTCACAAGGGTTCTAGTGGTATGGAATGTAGTGATCATGTATTGCTGTTGATAACTGGTAAATCATAATATGACAGGGTATTTAAGCTATGGTATTGGCTAAGCCAGTGACTATGGTGTTCCAATGCTAGTTAGGTCTTAATAACAAAATTTACATAACTAGGATAATATCTGTTGGAATCCAATCTCGGGATGGGTGTCTACCATTGTCATGGTAGATGATTATCCTTTGCCTATTCATCTCATGTCTAAATTGTGGGCTTTGGTCAAGGAAAGGTTTGGTTAAGGCTTAAGGGTTGCTAGTTAAAGCAAGTTTCAAGCAAATAATTAGAGACTCACAACAAGTGGTTCCTTGATAATAGATAGTCTCCTAGGTTGGCATTTGGACTAAGGGTAAAACCCTAATCATTCATAAATTCAAATGGCTAGAAGGTCACAATAGTGGATTGAGGGTCGAGAGGAGAACGAGTAACTCAAGGCAAGGTTCTAGTCACATAGCTAGCCGAGGGTAGCTACGCTTACGTATACAACTATCATGGCCATTGGGGGATACTCTGTATCTATCTATCTATCAAATACGAGCACTTCGTCTTTCCAAATCAGTAAAAAACAAAAACAATAAAGAGTTCAAGAAAGATGTCATTGAATACAATTACGTGATTCAAAGGCAAATGTATAATTCAAGAGGATTTGCCAAGGCAGTCGTGGATAAGATCCTAGATACAATCCACGTGGGATAATCAAATGAAGAGCGAACCAAATGCATCATGGTGGATCAGACCGTAATACACTGATTCTGATTAGACAATATGTTAGTGGGCATCCCCAGTATACATATGTCCTGAACAAGCTCAATAATAATAAACTTGCAGCTAGGCTATAAATAGCAACATTATTTATGATATTACAAAGTAATAGTACATGAGATAACGTTGAAAGCAGTAATAAATAGTTCAAGTTTCCCAAGGATCTAAGTCTTGTCCGGTGTTCCTGCTTATATAGTCACCCTACTGGCTCTTGTACCAGGCCGTGGTTAACCAATGGAGTACGGGCTACTAAAACTCTAAATTCTAGGCAACCATATCTTCCTACACTAGCATATATTCATTGTCACCCTGTTACACTTTAATAATAGGTTACAAGGATACGGGTGATAGGTTGTAGTCATACTACCCAACTTATAAAAGTCAACTAATAGGGTGATTGAACAATATAACACGTATATCTAGTACGAGTCATATTTCTAACCTCTCTATCAAGCACGAAGGGAAAGATAAGATTCATGGAAGAGGGTCAAACAAGAGGCAAATCAAGGCTGTCAAACGAGAGTTAGAAAAATAGAATTCAAAGGAGGAGACAAGTGTGTGGATGAGATCCTAGACTCTAATCCTATATGCAGGCCCGTTCGGTACAGTAATGTAATCGAAACGACAAACTTGACCTGCATGGGCCACCACAAAAACATGTAACGCCCCAGTCCTAAAATACTTGGGACTAAGTACGTGGACATGCCAGCTGCATACATACGAAGTATACTCCATATATGGAAATCTCGTATGTATACATAAGCTGTAAAATATAGTAAATCAAGACAACTAAATCTCATCCACCAAATAAGAGAATAATAATATAAATTACTATGAAATTTGTCATTATACATGTAGTTGGGCGGAGACAAATCCACTACCAACCATTTAAATGAGAAGGACAATACACAGGAGAAAATGTGAAGGAAAGGTAGCAAGTCAACCCAAGGGCAATCCTATGCAAGGAATGGAGAAGATCACAGCCTTGGCTAAAACACTTGGAATATCAAAGAAGCACACACTTGGAGAGATCACTATGTCCTCAGAGGAATATAACAAGATACAGGAAGAACATGCCATAATAAACTGAATATATAATATGTCATAAATCACAAGTAAGGTAAATTAGCCTCATTCGTAACAAGATCCAATATCATCATCGAAACAGTGGACTATCCCTACAACCAAATAAGGAAAAGGGGTAGCACACTATTCCACGATGCGACATTGTCCCAAGCTACTAGTAGGAGTGACATGACATTGACTAAGGTTACCTAACCATTCTACTGTGTTCATGCAGTTAAGAACAAACCTTCAACGCATGGGTACTCTAGCTACAGGGGCAGAAAACTCAGGTATGGTCCCACCAGGATACCAGGGATCTCAAAGCATAACATTCATCGAATGTCAGAGGCCAGCAGGAAATCAGGTATCAGGATCCAGGACCGTATCTCCAGTGGAAATAACTGACAATAATAGGAAAGTGCATACGTGGCCCACACGTTAAGGAACTGTTCTCCCCAACCTATGCACCTATTAGGTCGTATCTAGGACCTTGTACCTCTACTAACTGCTAAGTCACCTAACATGCCTCTACTAGCAGTTAGACCTAACGCATGCGCACTGGAGATCAGCCAACACGCAAGTACCTCTATATACTATGCATCTCACATATATCTCGTGGTACAATTGTGTCAAGTTTATGGAATGCAACTAACAAGGTAGTCCCTTAACTCTAGGTTCATAGACAAGGCTTCAAAGTAATAATAAAGTGTGACTAGCAGTTGCATTGTATATAGCAGGAAGCATGGTAAGTAAATCAGGAAGAAATAACATAAAAATAACTAAGGAACTAGAAATAACCATGTAGAACTACAGTAAGATGCAAATGATATAAACAGTAAATATGGCAATGTATCTTGCCTGAGATTGTGTGCAAAAGGGCGACATCTAATAGCTCGAACCGTTAAAATAGTGAAGCAATGAAAGCCAAATCCTGCATACGTCCTCGAATGTTGAAATTAACACCACGAACGTGTTTGGAATAAAAGATATGCCTAGAAAATGCTTGTCCAAAAGTTCAATTCTGGAACAGGAGCAAAATCATAATTTTGGGTCAAAACGATGTTCGTCGTTGGACCCGTTTTGTACCAAAATACGTGCCTATCTATGGTCTCTAAAGTCGTCAAACTATATGTCTACGGGTCCGGTTTGAGGAGACGAACTCAACCGTATGTCCAAAGTTGGATTTCGACGGGCCGTGTATAATTTTGCCCGTTGGATCGGGTCGCGGGCCCGCCAAATAGGCATTCCGATCGACCTTCTTAGAATCAGATCAAACTTGGCAATAGGACCAGAATTTCGATACGGTTTTGTTGGATCAAGTTTCGTCTCGATTTGACGAATGTTCACAAAGTGATTGAAGAATTTACAAAGAGGCCGATATGGTAAATTTTGACGGATACACAACAAATTCGTCGCGTACATGCGACCAATTTGAATTCCGTCAAAGCCCATACATCCGCGAAGTCGATACGCACCTTTCGATGTCTTCGGTTCGCGACTATGTCGTCCGGTTTGTCGGGGTGCATGTCGTATCGAAAATTTTTGGGTTTTCAAAAACTGAATTTTTTCCAATGTTTGAAACTGTTTTAACAGAAATACATTAAACATAAAATAAAAACTGGATTTTAATCTCGTACAGGTTGTCTAAAACTTTGTTCAGACGGGTTCCTAAAATTTGCGACAACGTGGTCGAAATTCGACCGCAAACATGGGTGATTGGGACAGTTCTAATTATATTCAGAAAATTAAGTTTTTCTCAATTTTTGGAACTCGTTTTTCATCG
>JANAVB010004800.1:10396975-10481975 GCA_029216955.1 Iris pallida
AATTAGAAGGATCATAACTGATACTAAGTATGTATCAGAACATGAAAAAGGGAAATTCATGCATACCATATGGATTGAACATCAAACAAAAAGGACGGTTGGGACTAACCTCAACCTTAGTGGTTAAGGATAGAACAAGAATAAAAAATAGAGTAATGTAAATGCAGATGACATTAATGATGCAGGACATATGTATAAGTGGAAGTATATGACTAAACCCATTTAGGAATGCAGGTAGTGAATCATTTCAGAGCTAAATGATGGGTTGCACTGGGGTTAGTGGATAGATGCAAAGTGCAGGACAACACAACAAAAGAAAACTGGGTGTTTAGGTAATGGTCTTAAACTAAACAATGTAATGTACTGTACTGAAGGATATGGAGATTGATGCTTCCTACTGCTGGAATTGATACTCAAATCTGAAACCAATAGCCTATACTCGAGCCTTACACTTCCTTACCTCTGAACACAATTCTGCAAAGGGGGACAACAACACTACAATAGGGACTTGATACATCATATATGACTGAACAATAAAACCATACTCACCCGAGCCTAACTTCCTCTCATACTGGTTCATAAGTCCAAGGAGGGCTAATATAACAAAGGTATGTGACTGATGTATCATAGACACAATTGATACAATGAAGCTTAGGGCTGAACAGAGCTAAGGAGACAAACAAAATGAAAGGGCTAAACAATGAATGGATGGGAAGTAATTCATTAGTGATGCATGCAAAACACATTTGGTGAAAGAGGATAGAACTTAGCTAAAACTGGAATGGACTGAACTTATAGTTACACAGGGATTAATACAAGATAGTATAGGCTATGTAGTGAAAGAGTGAGGATTTGATACAAATGGATGATGCAATGACAAAACAGTGGATATGAATTTGAACCATAAATTCCCCCCATTCTATTAACTGACTGAATCAAAAAATCAAAATAGACTGAACTAATAACAGCAAGAGGTCTGGACGTTACTGGATGCAGTGATTACTGAACCTCATACAGTCAAGAGCAAATCTAGATGGACAGAATACCTACAATGCAGTTCCCTTCCAAAACCAAAACCCCAATCCATATTGACCTACCAAACCAATCCCATGTCACAAGATAACACCTAATATAGCTAACACAATATATAACCGTTAGAAAAGCATAGCTAAAACTGAAAATAGAGTTTGGTTCAAGGGGAAAGGCCAAAGAGTCCTCTCTAAGTTGTCATGACAAAGTTTAGAGGAAGGGCCTCCTATTTACTTACTGGTTTAATCAAATTTCTAAATGATCTTCCTAGTTAGATTAGAGGCTTATCTTACTAATGAAAATGAATTTAAGGTTTGTCTAAACTCACTAGCTAAGTCTCTCTTGGTCATGACTAGTCATCTAATCAGTATGGTTCTACGATTTTACCAAATTATATCACTAACACAATTTAATCAATTAAATAATAACTAAAATAATCAATTTCACAAAAGTTCAAAAATACTCTCATTTTAGAAAAGTAGCAGTTACACGAACACCGTTACAACCTCGTCCAGAAGGAATGTCTAGCTTTGGTCTTTGCTATATAAAAGAATTGGCACTATCTCCCGGATCAATCCACTCAGGTCCTCATGACTAAGCCATGAACGCTAAACTCTCGATTAGCTACATGGAAAATACTGCTATCACCATATCATATAGTATTTGTTCCACAAAAAGCTGTCAAAGGACATGCGCTAGTTGACGTCTTAGCTACACACCCAATACCGGAATCATCTAAACTCTATGAGCATATTTCGGATGAGGTGTTGGAATCCAACGTTGCCGAAGAGCTCTGTCTGGCGGATGTTCTTTGATGATGCTTCAAGAACAGACCCCAAGGGTCAGATCATCGCAGGAGTGGGGGTAGTCTTGGTCTCTCCAGATAACCTAGTCATCCAGCGTACCTATTCCCTCACAAAGTCGTGCTCCAACAATGTGGCGGAGTACAATGCCTTCATTATGGGACTCCAGTTGGCAAGAAAATTGGGTGTTGAATTAATACCTCGAGTCCTATGGCAATTCGAAACTCATCGTCAACCTGGTCCGAGGATAATACAAAGTCCGCCACGAGGACTTGATTCCCTATCATAAAGCAGACTTGGATATCATCTCAACCTTCACCATGTTCTTTATAGAATATGTACCTGGGCTACAAAATCTAGAGGCTGATGCTCTGGCTGGCCTTGTTGCCTCCTTGGCGACACCTCTTGAGACCCAACACTTTATTACGATGATTGGCCTGGATTTGGTGTGCCCCATAAACAATTTTTGCATGTGTCTAAACCATGCCATGCCAGCAGAAGGAAGCTGTGTCTGTCAAAAGGCGTTCTCTCCAATTCTACTATGATACGGCTACCAAGATGCTTTATTATCGTTCATACGATGGTCTTCTCCTCCGATGCTTACCAAACAAGGAAGCGATCGAAGCCCTTTGGAAGGCCCACGATGGTGCCTGTGGAGCTCACCAACCTGACCCTAAGCTATAGGATTGACTCCGATGCATGGGTTATTACTGGCCTACCATGATGGCAGATGCTATCGAGTATGCCAAGAAGTGCCGTGCCTGTCAGCTGCACGCTGATTTCATTCATCGACCTTCGAAGTTCTTATACCCTACGGTCGCCTCTTAGCTATTCGAAGCATGGGTATGGACATAGTTGGACCGATTACCCCTCCGTCATCCAGAGGGCATCATTTTATCTTGGCAATCACTGACTACTTATCTAAGTAGGCGGAAGCAGTACCTCTGTCAAAGGTAAAGATCACAAAGGTGATCAACTTCATCAAGCATCACGTCATCTACCATTTCGGGTTACCCAGGAGGATCGTCCATGACAATGGTCCGTAATTCATAAGCCATGCGTTTAGTAGGTTCTGTGATAAGAATGCATCAAGAACGTAGCGTCCACCGTCTATAATCCGGTAGCGAATGGGTTGGCCGAAGCTTTCAATAAAACAATCGTCAAACTCCTTAAGAAAGTTATGTCGTCAAACAAACGCGACTGGGACAAGAAGTTAGGCGAATGCCTCTGGGCCTACCGCACAACGGTCCGAACCCCGACGAATAACACACCGTTTTCCTTGGTATACGAAAGCGAGGCCGTGCTTCCTCTCTAAATCCAGATCCCCTCGCTACGAGTGGACATTACAAACCAGATGACGGAGGAAGATAATCAACGTCGTCGGTTGCAAGAGTTAGATGCACTGGACAAAAAATGCCTTTTGGCTCAACAACACATTGAACTCTATCAGGCTCATATTTTCGAGGCTTTCAACAAGAAAGTCAAGCAAATAACTTTTCAAGTGGGTGACCTTATCCTATCAGTCAGGAGGCCAATGGTGATGACCCATAAAACTGCTAGAAAGCTTGAACCCAAATTGGAGGGTCCCTTCATCGTAGAGACGGTGTACTCTAATGGTGCCTACCGCCTCGCGAAACCTAACGGAGAGTTATTTATGATGCCAATCAACGACAAATTCCTAAAAGAGTACTATGTTTGAAACCCTTCGACGTGTACTTCCACATCCCTAGCAAAAATCTACGAATTCGATAACCGACTTCACCCTTTTTTTATTATCATATGTTTTTGGAGCCTAGCTGCTCTAGGACATTCCCTTATCATTTTCCAGTAGAAAAATCCAAGTCCACATCACCTCTGAGTTGTTTCCTACATCCTCGTGAAGCTTAATCTTACCACTGAGTAAGATAACGCTAAAAGAGAAGTTTATCATATCCACATTACCTTTGAGTAAATATCGTTGTTCGACAACCCCTAGGTTGTCACATTTTTACCTATAAAATATCCACGTCCATGTTACCTCTGAGTTGTTCTTTCTATCCCCACAGAATCTATTCTTATCACGTCTATATCACCTCTGGGTAAGAAAACTCTACCACAAAATCCCATGTTTACCATGTTCACATTACCTCTGAGTAAAACATGCCGATTAACTCCCTCAACTTATCATCTGTACCTAAAATAAGGTGCCCCAAAGATGTTAAGTCCACAAAATCATAAGTTTATGAAAAATGAGCAAACAAAAGATCTTTATTTCTTTTATCAAAAATGAGAAAAGTACTATATCTCAGAAGAAGCAAAAAAAAGAGAGCAACCAAAAGCAGGAAGAAGGACGAAGCTAAGGGTCGGTAGTCAGCTTGTCAATACGGTGCATCAAATCCTTCGCCCTAGATTCAACAGTCGCCAGAATTCGGTGTTCATCTTGATGTGTTCAGCCGTCACTCGTTCAGAACCTGCCAGGATTTGAGACCGTTGTTCCTGTAGTAGACACGAACATCCAATGACTCTCGTAGACTAGCTCAGTCCTCCATAACTGGTGTAAGTTCATGCTTTTTGGTCTCTGTGTCAGCCAAACTCTGTTCCAAGACGGCCAGACTGGCCAAGTAAGATGATTTATTCTCGGCCGCCAGCTTATCCTGCTATGTCTTTATCAGGACAGAGAGATTATTCTGCCGGATGCTATGAAGCTCAGTAAGGTGGTGATCTAGCTCGACAATTGATGCCTCCAGGATCTCAGCCATATGATCATGGCCCTGGTGAGAACGAATCAAGCCAATTTGTGGGATCGCCATTGCCTTGGCTGTCGTAAAACTATAACCTTCCTCCAGTACGGCAGACACCCCTCCTTAACATCTTGTACACAGCCTCGACAAGAAACTTCACGTATTCGTCCATATAGGCTAATGCTTAAGGCGTCTTAGGGGGAGCCATCGGGATTCCCATATGAACCGGAAGGATGGTGGAACTCGACGATGGTGCGATGTCTTGGCTCAGCGAAGTAGCGGTCACCTCAATCAAACCTCTGGCCACCAAAGCTTCAAAATTTGAGTCCCCGAAGGAGACTTCAACCCAGGTACCGCTGGGGCCGCAGCATCTATGGGCTCTTCCTGACTGCCAATAATCCCAAGGCCAGGAATTACGATAGCTGAACCCCTCAAAGGACCCATCACAGTTCCCCAAGTGGTACGGACGGATGTAGATTCCTTCATAATAAGGACTTTGCCCTTATCAAGACTTACCCCGGAGGGCCTACCAACATCAAGGCCTACCGCAGTTGGCTCAGAAATGGCACATGCTGCCAAGACAGGCTCCTCTACTCCGTTTTCTGTTGAGGAAGCAAGTGTAGGACTTGGAGGTAGGATCGCTTCCTCCATCTCAGTTGTTTCTGCCAGGACAGAAGTAGGACTCGGCAATGGAACCGGTTCTTCCATCTCAATCTCTGTCACTGGGGCAGGAGTAGGACTTGGCATTAAAACTAGTTCCTTTCGATCATGTCCAGGGGAGAGCTCGATCACGACCACCCCGTTAGCTATCCCTGACTGGTCATCTCTACCTGTTGTTAAGTCCCCCTCAACATCCCCAGCAGTGTCATCTGGTACGCCATATCCAAAGGAGACGAGTCCCAATCCACCTCTGTCACGACCCGCTCCCGAATAACCGGATACGAGTCGGACACGCCCAGCCTTTGTTGTTAGACACAACAAAGTAAGCTGTACCAATCTAGGGAAACTAACCAAGATAATATGAACATGAAATGAAATCACAGCATCTATATAAATGTGTCCCAACCAGAGTAAAGTACAATATTTGAATTATTACATTTCAACTAATAAAAGAGTCTGCTAGTCTCAATACATGGAAATATAATAGAAAAATACTAATGAAGCACTAGGCTTCTGCAGCCTCTAGGTCAGAAGCAGCTCCAGCTGGCTCAGTAGGGAAAGCAATATCCTGCCCATAGTAGGTGTCACACAAAGCCTCCATCTCACCTGTAACATATCCTATTCAGGAGCGGAGCAAGTACAATTCTAGGTAATGAATAAGACATCATGATATGAAAGTACAAGAAAACATGGACAAGAAAAATAGGTGAATAAGTACATGAAGAACAGTGTAAAGTACATGAAAGAACATAAATGTAAGAACATGGAAGAACATGATATGTAAGCACCTGAAAGAACATGATATCATGGAACCACAGGAAATAAGTACAAGGTAATCTCTTGAACATGTGTATACTATATTTGAAATATAACTAAATATGTGACCGGCTAGGGTAAGCACCTGAAAGCACCTGAAAGCACATGAAATGGTACGGCTTAGGACCCGCGTACACGATGCGGGGTCTAAGCTAAACACACCTGAGTTGTTTCTTGGGATTGGTCACATAGATAGTATATTTTCCCACCCCAGATACAAGTAATAAGAACAAGAGAACATGAGCACCAGAAAGTACATGACGTGTTGCAAATGTGTCACTCAAGGAAGCACAGGATAAATAATGTAAAGTACAAAACCGTAGAGTGTACTTGCCTTGCTCCAGGAAAGTACAAGTAGTCAATAGAGCTAGATATCCTCCTGTATGAAATAATGATGTGTACAAGTTGGTTAATAAACTAGTTCTAACTTGGTATCATGCAATTTAATATTCCACTACAAGCTACGATATTGGTTTAAGCCTAATATCACTATTCAATATTACTTCCTATAATTTTCTTAACTACTTGTTGAACTAAACACCTAGAGTTCTAATCATGAATCAAGTTAGAGCCTACATTGTAACCATGTTATTAGTTTAGAGGAAATACTTATTCCATAAAGTGTTCACTAGATTGAGCCAACCAAATATTGGTTCTAGGTTTTCAAATGAACCTAATATTGACTTACAAGTGATCACAGGTTCTTGACAGCAGTTAAGAAAAGAATCCTGAACTAATCAATGGGATGCCATTTCCAGTTCCTGAGGTTCAACTGAACTGAACCATTAGATACTCCAGTTCTAATGGGCATACAGTCCTAATGTAACTATATCAGCCCAAAACAGGACTGGGTATGACCTGTGGTCAATGACATACACCCTGCACATAAGAGTTTCTATGTCTTGTTCAGTCCTAAATAGGACAACAGTAACCTTTGTTAAGCCAAACTAGATTGAAACCTTGGTGTCAGTCTACCAGTCCTATAGGAAATCCAGTGTTACACAGGAACTCCATGACAAGGTTTCCATGTAAACCCAGTTCAAAACAACTGGCATCAGTCCTGAATTGGTTGTTCCAGTTTCAACTCAACACAAGCCAACCAAGGCCTGGACAAACTCCCCAAACTGCTGCCTATAAAAGCCAAGCCCCCACATATTAGTGATCAACACATACTGAAATTACCCCTGCTTAACTGACATGGCAATATAACCTAACTATCCTTGCTGCAGTATAAATGTAACCAAACAGCAGTCATGCAAGAGGACTTGATGTCCATAAGTTGTCTTGCAAAACAACACTCAATTTAATTCCTGAAAGTGACACAAGATTTAGCTAGGAGTAAGGAAATAAGAGCTAACAAAAAGTACATGTAAAAACATCAGTCCTCAATTAACAGGGAATGGCTCAGACTAGAGACAGATCCTTCATATCATTTGAGCAGTAAATAATCAAAATATGAAGTGTCCTGCATTCCACAGTCCAAACAAAACCTGGGTTTACTTTCCCAGGTCCAACAGGAAATCCAGTGCTCAGCAAACACTGCACATAAGAGTTTCTAATTCCAACTGAACTGGAATTCCAATTTCCAGGAATTTATGCTGACAGGAAATTCTTAGTTGCAGCATGCAACAAATAGGAAATCATTCTCCCCAATCATATGTATGGTAAAACTAATGCATAAGAAAGTTATTAGGCAACCTCAGTTTTCAACTAGCTTGAAACATCATAGGTTGTATTGGTCCCAACAATTCCCAAATCTGATGTGAACCCAACCTAGTATTCCCAAGGGACTGAGACTGATTCTTCAGTCATCACCATGTCATAGATACCAAGTTTTTACCCCAATGGCTGCTAGGTAGCCACTGAGAAAATATCCCCAGGTTCAGTATTCCATTGGCACTCGATTTCATTGAATTAACATGGAAATTAGAAGTGCCAACTGAATAGAGTGACCCAGTCATAGCCTCAATTCCACACTACCCAGACAGTGATGGAGCCTCTGATATGTACACACATTTAAGCAGGATATGGCTGAACCATATCGATCCATTAATACATGGTCATGCTCATTCCCAGGAACAACAGGGAACTATGTGCTACATAAATCAGGTTTAGAAATGGACCATGATGCTTGGAATATATTCCAGGTTCATCAAAGAGTCATGATGCCTACAATATACCCAGGTTCATCAATTAACCATGATGTCTGCAATATAAACATTCGAACCAAATCACCACACAAGCCGCTTCTTAATAGGAAAACAATTTATTCACAAAGAGTACATAGTTACCTGGTTGTGTTCTGAAGAAACTGTTGATTCAAGGATTGGACACAATCTCTGCTACCCAAGAATTAGTCTAATTACTGCTCAGGCATTATAACAAGCACATGGCACACGAAATAAAAGATAATTAATATGATGCACTGGGTTCTTAGGGACTGTCCAAAAAAGAAAAATAAATGCTCTTGAAATCACCTGATATAATTTCCAGATCCAAATCGCAAGCTAATTCTAAGAACAACGATCCATTGATCTAACACGCAAAGGTTCTAGGAAGGGAAAAGCCACAGTCGAAATCAAACTATTCTCAATCGAGATTCAAAACATTAGGTTGAAATACTCACCAATAGATCTTGCTCTCGCTAGGGAAAAGTGTTCGATCGATCGTTCACAATTACTCCCCTACAATGGTCGATCAATCAAGGAGAAGAAATTTAGGATTTGGAAACACAATATTAAGTTTGATCAGAAAACCAAATACTCACTGGGATTGAGCTCGTCTCAACAAGAGCTCGATCGTTGAGGAGGAGAATTGCCATGGCTGCCATTGCCATTGCTCTCAGAAGTCGAGGAACCAAATGAAGAGGATGGGTTGAGGAAATGAATGAAGGATTGTTCAACAACAGAGAGGAGAAGGGATTATATAGGGTGGATTGTGGCGTGGGAGTTAGGCTAACCATTTGGCGGGAGAATTAGCTCTGACAGGTTGTTAGGCCGCAGGGGAGAGGAGAGCACATGGCCGTTAGCCAAAATTTGAAGGGAAGCTCAAAACAAATGAGTCTCTATTCCTGAAACAAACTTTTATAGTTTGAAAACTTAAACTTGGGCTTCTGGGTTGGCCCAACCCACAAAAAGAAAGAAAAAATTAAATAGCCCATGGTAAATAATAATTAAACCTGCAATAACAATTCCAATTCATAATAAAAAAATACTATATTAAAAAGGTGGAGTTACAAATCTCTCCTCCTTGAAAAATTTCGTCCTCGAAATTCAATGACCAAATCAAAATTTGTAATTCTCAAAGGATCCAACACCAGTTTATTATTTTAAAATCAAATGCAAAATATAATCACAAAAACAATCTAGGATAGCGCTCCAGCATCTCGTCCTCGCGCTCCCATGTGGACTCTTCCGGAGAGTGATGTCTCCACATGACGCGAACGAGAGAAATGGTCTGGTTCCGCAGATGCTTCTCTCTCCGGTCCAAGATCTCTACTGGCTGCTCCTCGTAAGTCAATCTCGGCCCCACCTCCAGCTCGGAATAGTCCACCACATGGCTCGGGTCTGGAATGTATCGTCAAAGCTGGGATACGTAGAAAATATCGTGCACTCCCTCTAAGCTAGCTGGAAGTGCTAGTCGATATGCCACCTCGCCAATCCGTGCCGTCACATCGAAAGGTCCGATGAATCTCGGACTGAGCTTCCCGCCTCTGCTAAAACGAATGGTGCCTCTGGTCGACGAGATTCTTCAGGAACACTCTGCTTCTAGCTGCGAACTCCGGTGACCATCTGCTGTTGTCCGCCTAGTGCTTCTGTCGATCCATGACGCTCTGAGCCTTGAGTCCAAGTACACATAAGAAGTTTAGGATAATCAATAGTCACGAAGTGGAAGGAATTTCAATTACAACTTAGAGGAGCAAAATCATGAAGACACAACTATTAAATACGATCAAAATTGATAGTTTAACGCAAGTGGGCTAGCACAAGATAGGAAAATCATGGTCAGATAGACATGACTTAAGATCGAAGTTTAGACAAGCTACAAACGAAGTACGGAATCACAATCTGGAAATATACAATTTTGAGGAATTCAATGATCTAACGATAAAATGTTAGAAGAAAAATTTAGCAAGGATTGATTGAGGAGACGTACGCAATACTCAGGAGATACAGTATCAAATCAGGATAAATGTGCAAGGATCTGTGATTCTCGAAAACCAATAATCACAAAAAAAAGGATATAGTTTCCATAGTGTCCGGGAACATATAGCTATTTAAAATCACTTTGCCTAGAATTCCTACCCCGCCAGTATATATCTGATTGTAGTGGACTTTCGGCTCCGTGACTCAAATAACAATATATCACCGAATAATCAGTCAACCTTATCTATTTTCCAACAATCATTAACGAAGCAAGCCAAGAAGTCAAGGTATGAAGAATATGACAAGTCTCGACAATACTCAAAAACTATGATTGTCTGAAATCACTTCAACTTAAAGTTCCTGCCTCGCCAGTGCGCTACTGGCTACAGTGAACCCTCAGTCTCCATAGTCCAGCTAATGGCTGCAGCGCGCAACTGTCATGCCATAGTAGGTCATCGAATAGCCTCTCGACTTTATCCCTAGGAATTTCAAAAGAGTTTCAAGGAGTTCAAAATGAGCTTCAATAGTCCAAGTCACGGAATGGTGAAGTTACCTGACTGTTAGAATACATGAGTTTATTAGGTACTAAAAATGACAAGAGATCCAATCAGTGAGTACAAAAGGGCAGCCAGGAAGATTTAAAATTTCAGACAGGGCGAATGTTTCAAATTATGACGAAATATCAACTGATATCTGGAATGGTAACAAGATTCCATGTATGGGGCATTATCCCGAAGGGATAACAGAGTCCCGAAGGATGAACTGAAGCAAAGTATCAGATAGGAAACAAGTTTCAAAATAAGAAATAAAATTCCGTACTGGAAACAAGTTTCAATAAAATCTCGAATAACAATGAAATCTTGAGCAAAACTTGTATTGAAAACGAATTCTCCAATAAAGTACACAGTAAAAATAGAAAATCAATATCAACAAAGTCGCGAATAAGAAATGAAATCTTGAACGTAATCTCAAATAGGAAGCAAGGTTGCGAACAGTGATTTAGAAAACAGGTTATCAAATAGCGAACAAGAAGCAGGTATCGAACCTTGATTATGAAACGATTAGAACTTTAATAGGAACAAGGTCGAACAAAGTGGTGAACAGAAACAATTTCTTGAATAGTAACAAGTCTCAAATAGTAAACAAAATTTCATAGGGAATGAGCCAAAATTTCAAGATAGAAAACGAAATCTACAAATGAAATCTCGAATAAAAGCAAGATTCAAACAAGGTTTTGAATGGCATAAGTTTGAATAGGAATGTAATCCGAAGTAAAATCTTAAATATCAACAGGGTCTGAATGGGGAACAAAATTCGAGTAGAACCAAATCTTGAATTAGGAAATGACGCCATAGGAAACAAGTTATCGAGCAGGAAGAAAATCTCGAATAAGAGCAGAGTTACGAACAAGGATGGAAACAACTTCCAAAATACATCTCGATTAGCGACCAAGGTTTCAGAATAGGCAATAAAATCTAATAATCCTTAAATAGGAAACAAGGAAGTTTCTAAGAAACAATCTAGGTGCAAGAGGAATCTAAGAAAAATTAGATTATGAATCAGGATCCATGGTTTTCTCGAACCATGCAAAAGAAATCTTCTGTCTTCAGTCTATCTTCAATATTCCTCCGGGACTGGAATCTCTTCAATTGTCCTGACGTAGACCGGTCCATGCGGAAGTGCTCCACGTGATTGCTGAATCTGGAGAGTTGGGTCCTTCTTCTGCAGTCCTGGTGCTCCTCGTGCTTGTTTTCGGGCAGTGCGATCAATGATCTCCGGACAATCTTTGACTTGGTGAGTAGGCGATCCACAGTACAAGCGTAGCCTCCGTCTTTTACGGCATTCGTCGTAGTGGTGTCCTGACCTGCGACAGAATATACCAATGATCGTTGACTGGATCTGAATCTGGATCTCCCGCTGAGGTGACTGAAGTGCAGGGACTCTGACAGAAATATATGGTTTGCTGGCTGCTGACTGTTGAGATCTTGATGCTCCTCGATCATTGTGATCTGCGACTTGCTGGCAATCCTTTATCCAGTGAATATGGGCCTGAATTTATCTCATGATAATGTGACTGAAGAAGCGCTGTCTGAGTGTTACGATGCTTTGCGGGTCCAGGCTAGTTGTTGTCTTCATCATAAGTCTTCATGTTCCTTCCGAGCTTCAGCTTCTCGTTGTGTCCTATTGTTTGTGCTACATTCTGGGTCTCCTGGCAGGTGGCTCTAATCTTCAGAGAAGTCGGGTCCTCAGAAACTTGGGTGATCTTCAGTGGTAACTCCAGGTTCTCGATCTGCTCCTTGGTGTAAGATATGCACTCGGTGTCAGAAAAATCCAAGTGTCTGAGAGTCTGGAAATCAGAAGTCCTTCCTGGCTTGGAGAGTGTATCCACAAGTCTGACTTGGAAAGGGTGGCCGGCTTCCTCTGGTTGTCAATGGACTCTTCAGACGTCTCCGTCAACTACGTACTACCAATGGGGATAGTAGAGTGTTAGAAGGTAGTGGAAGCTTGAAACCTTCAAGTGTAGGTGGATCAACAGTTCTGGTGTCACATGTTTTTGAACTATCTGCAAAACAGAAAACTGTTAAACTAACCTAGACCTACATACAACAAGTGTTTATAGAATATTAAAATACCTGGTACACCTGATATACCTGATATACCCTTATTTCCCGATTTTCCTATGCTGTGATCAAGTTTCCCTAGTGTAATCAAGTCCTCCAATAGTACGCTAAGACCTAGGTACCATTAGGATAGACCTGCATAGGCCACAACTAAAAACATGTCACGATCCGCTCCCGAATAACCGGATACGAGTCGGACACGCCCAGCCTTTGTTGTTAGACACAACAAAGTAAGCTGTACCAATCTAGGGAAACTAACCAGATAATATGAACATGAAATGAAATCACAGCATCTATATAAATGTGTCCCAACCAGAGTAAAGTACAATATTTGAATTATTACATTTCAACTAATAAAAGAGTCTGCTAGTCTCAGTACATGGAAAGATAATAGAAAAATACTAATGAAGCACTAGGCTTTTGCAGCCTCTAGGTCAGAAGCAGCTCCAGCTGGCTCAGTAGGGAAAGCAATATCCTGTCCATAGTAGGTGTCACACAAAGCCTCCATCTCACCTGCAACATATCCTATTTAGGAGCGGAGCAAGTACAATTCTAGGTAATGAACAAGACATCATGATATGAAAGTACAAGAAAACATGGAAAGTACAGGAAAAACAGGTGAATAAGTACATGAAGAACAGTGTAAAGTACATGAAAGAATATGAATGTAAGAACATGGAAATACATGATATGTAAGCACCTGAAAAAACATGATATCATGGAACCACAGGAAATAAGTACAAGGTAATCTCCTGAACATGTGTATACTACATTTGAAATATAACTAAATATGTGACCGGCTAGGATAAGCACCTGAAAGCACCTGAAAGCACATGAAATAGTACGGCTTAGGACCCGCGTGCACGATGCGGGGTCTAAGCTAAACACACCTGAGTTGTTTCTTGGGATTGGTCACATAGATAGTATATTTCCCCACCCCAGATACAAGTAATAAGAACAAGAGAACATGAGCACCAGAAAGTACATGACGTGTTGCAAATGTGTCACTCAAGGAAGCACATGATATATAATGTAAAGTACAAAATCGTAGAGTATACTTGCCTTGCTCTAGGAAAGTACAAGTAGTCAATAGAGCTAGATATCCTCCTGTATGAAATAATGATGTGTACAAGTTGGTTAATAAACTAGTTCTAACTTGGTATCATGTAATTTAATATTCCACTACAAGCTATGATATTGGTTTAAGCCCAATATCACTATTCAATATTACTTCCTATAATTCTCTTAACTACTTGTTGAACTAAACACCTAGAGTTCTAATCATGAATCAAGTTAGAGCCTACATTGTAACCATGTTATTAGTTTAGAGGAAATACTTATTCCATAAAGTGTTCACTGGATTGAGCCAACCAAATATTGGTTCCAGGTTTTCAAATGAACCTAATATTGACTTACAAGTGATCACAGGTTCTTGACAGCAGTTAAGAAAAGAATCCTGAACTAATTAATGGGATGCCATTTCCAGTTCCTGAGGTTCAACTGAACTGAACCATTAGATACACCAGTTCTAATGGGCATACAGTCCTAATGTAACTATATCAGCCCAAAACAGGACTGGGTATGACCTGTGTTCAATGACATACACCCTGCACATAAGAGTTTCTATGTCTTGTTCAGTCCTAAACAGGACAACAATAACCTTTGTTAAGCCAAACTAGATTGAAACCTTGGTGTCAGTCTACCAGTCCTATAGGAAATCCAGTGTTACACAGGAACTCCATGACAAGGATTCCATGTAAACCCAGTTCAAAACAACTGGCATCAGTCCTGAATTGGTTGTTCCAGTTTTAACTCAACACAAGCCAACCCAGGCCTGGACAAAATCCCCAAACTGCTGCCTATAAAAGCCAAGCCCCCACATATTAGTGATCAACACATACTGAAATTACCCCTGCTTAACTGACATGGCAATATAACCTAACTATCCTTGCTGCAGTGTAAATGTAACCAAACAGCAGTCATACAAGAGGACTTGATGTCCATAAGTTGTCTTGCAAAACAACACTCAATTTAATTCCTGAAGGTGACACAAGATTTAGCTAGGGGTAAGGAAATAAGAGCTAACAAAAAGTACATGTAAACACATCAGTCCTCAATTAACAGGGAATGGCTCAGACTAGAGACAGATCCTTCATATCATTTGAGCAGTAAATAATCAAAATATAAAGTGTCCTGCATTCCACAGTCCAAACAAAACCTGGGTTTATTCTCCCAGGTCCAAAAGGAAATCCAGTGCTCAACAAACACTGCACATAAGAGTTTCTAATTCCAACTGAACTGGAATTCCAATTTCCAGGAATTTATGCTGACAGGAAATTCTTCGTTGCAGCATGCAACAAATAGGAAATCATTCTCCCCAATCATATGTATGGTAAAACTAATGCATAAGAAAGTTATTAGGCAACCTCAGTTTTCAACTAGCTTGAAACATCATAGGTTGTATTGGTCCCAACAATTCCCAAATCTGATGTGAACCAAACCAAGTATTCCCAAGGGACTGAGACTGATTCTTCAGTCATCACCATGTCATAGATACCAAGTTTTTGTCCCAATGGCTGCTAGGTAGCCACTGAGAAAATATCCCCAGGTTCAGTATTCCATTGGCACTCGATTTCATTGAATCAACATGAAATTAGAAGTGCCAACTGAATAGAGTGACCCAGTCATAGCCTCAAGTCCACACTACCCAGACAGTGATGGAGCCTCTGATATGTACACACATTTAAGCAGGATATGGCTGAACCATATCGATCCATTAATACATGGTCATGCTCATTCCCAGGAACAACAGGGAACTATGTGCTGCATAAATCAGGTTTAGAAATGGACCATGATACTTGGAATATATTCCAGGTTCATCAAAGAGTCATGATGCCTACAATATACTCAGGTTCATCAATTAACCATGATGTCTGCAATATAAACATTCGAACCAAATCACCACACAAGCCACTTCTTAATAGGAAAACAATTTATTCACAAAGAGAACATAGTTACCTAGTTGTGTTCTGAAGAAACTGTTGATTCAAGGATTGGACACAATCTCTGCTACCCAAGAATTAGTCTAATTACTGCTCAGGCATTATAACAAGCACATGGCACACGAAATAAAAGATAATTAATATGATGTACTGGGTTCTTAGGACTGTCCAAAAAAGAAAAATAAATGCTCTTGAAATCACCTGATATAATTTCCAGATCCAAATCGCAAGCTAATTCCAAGAACAACGATCCATTAATCTAACACGCAAAGGTTCTAGGAAGGGAAAAGCCACAGTCGAAATCAAACTATTCTCAATCGAGATTCAAAACATTAGGTTGAAATACTCACCAATAGATCTTGCTCTCGCTAGGGAAAAGTGTTCGATCGATCGTTCACAATTACTCCCCTACAATGGTCGATCAATCAAGGAGAAGAAATTTAGGATTTGGAAACACAATATTAAGTTTGATCAGAAAACCAAATACTCACTGGGATTGAGCTCGTCTCAACAAGAGCTCGATCGTTGAGGAGGAGAATTGCCATGGCTGCCATTGCCATTGCTCTCAGAAGTCGAGGAACCAAATGAAGAGGATGGGTTGAGGAAATGAATGAAGGATTGTTCAACAACAGAGAGGAGAAGGGATTATATAGGGTGGATTGTGGCGTGGGAGTTAGGCTAACCATTTGGCGGGAGAATTAGCTCTGACAGGTTGTTAGGCCGCAGGGGAGAGGAGAGCACATGGTCGTTAGCCAAAATTTGAAGGGAAGCTCAAAACAAATGAGTCTCTATTCCTGAAACAAACTTTTATAGTTTAAAAACTTAAACTTGGGCTTCTGGGTTGGCCCAACCCACAAAAAGAAAGAAAAAATTAAATAGCCCAAGGTAATTAATAATTAAACCTGCAATAACAATTCCAATTCATAATAAAAAAAAATACTATATTAAAAAGGTGGAGTTACAACCTCTTCCTCAAGAGGATCTTTTGCAACTTCCTCCTCCTGGGTTTGGACAACGGTCTCTTCACTAGTGCCCACAATCGGTTCCTCCACAGTCTACGAGGGTCCCGCTTGATGTGTATCTGTAAACAAAATATGATTATTACCGCTATCAACATATACAGATCATATATAAACAGAATTACCCAGAACACTAAACGGAGGTTATTCTACATTTTCTGATGCCATCAAATCACTGAAGTCATCCTCAGTATAATCAAAGGCGGCAGAAGCGTCAACTTGGACAACGTTTTCTTGGTCTCCCTCTACCGGAGACTTTATAGTAGGAGATATACGCCCTTCAAGAGTGATGGCGACTTCCTATTCAATAAATACTTCCGGGTCTCGTTTCGAAGACTTGTGTTTCTTCTTCCTCGCATCCTGCAAGCAAAAAAAGGAGAACACGAGTAAGAGGCTGAACGACTATATGGTAGAACCAATGACAATTCACTTACCTGTGTCACAACCCGCACCCAGTGTAAGGGTACGAGAAGTGGGTACGTCCAGCCTACGCTACAATGTCGACGGTAGAACGCTGTCCTAGGTCACATACATCTAACACAATATATAAGGTACCTGTACAGTATATATACTCCAATCAGAGGACAATATCGAAGTACAGCTCAATCACAACTAAGGTAGAAAGTACGATATGATAGATGAGAAAGATATCACAAAAGAGATACAAACAGAGGAAGTAAGTCTAAGTGTCTAACGACACAACATCTCAACAACATCCCAAATATAATACATCTCAGAATGTCAATACAAAGCCAAATGAAGAGACAAGCCTAGCTAAGCTAATCTAAGTAGAAAGGGTAGTATCCTCAGCCAGAGCTGGATCCTCATGAGAGTCCAGCTCGCAAGTGTTATCTAAGGCTGCTCCATAATACGTAGGACAGAACTCCTCGGTATCATCTGTAATATTTTCAACAGGTCCAGTCAGGACATGAACGAGCATAATACATCTCATACAGTTCATATCATGGCAGGAATGTAAATCAAGCAATAGAATAAGATACATGAAGTGCTGTAAAGAAATGTACATGAAAAGTAAGAGAGATAGTTGTAACTGGAAATATCTACTATGACTAGTGATGTAGAGTACAAGAAAGACATATGACCGGCTTGAATTTATACATGATTACACTACTGAGTTTGTACGTGATTACACTACTTTGGAATTGTTCACATGACTGCTTCTTCTGCCCCGTACCCCAATCAATATACAAGGATCCATTCAAGTTATGTTATTGTACATGATTACACTACATTTATACATGAAGTGCACATGAGTTATACATGAGGGGCTCAGTGAACATGAGAGTACATGAATCATATGAGTATATATGAATAATGAAAGCACAAGAATACATGATGTACGTGAAAAGCACATGACATGACGTATCCGATGCTCCCGAGGGAGATAACATCTCATGAAAAGATCCATATAGTACCAATTTGTGATAACATCATGACAACATCAAGTAAAGTAGTCTAGAGCAAGAGTATAAGTCCTAGCAAGTATGAAACGATCAGAGAATGTACTCGCCTGATAGCCTGAATGTCCAATGAGAATAGATGTCCGAATTGGAGTATCTGAGTCCTAATTAGAGCAACACAGGTTACAATGTATCCAAGATGTTATAAATGAAGTTTACAATGCATACTACATGATTCTAGGTCATTCTAGGCCAAAGTCAACTCTTGGTCAACTCTAAGGTCAAACTAGTCAACTCTAGTCAAAACTAGTCTAGCTAGCCTATGTACACATGCCTATTGTGTACATACCATGTCTACTCTATGCCTATTAGCTAGTTATGCCATTAGCCTATATATTACCTATACCACATAGCCATATATACATAATCTATATAACCACCCTATGTACCAATTCATATAGATACATATATCTATGTATGGAGACATACACATATCTATACATATAGTTATACACATATACATACATATATATATTTACATACATAGCCATTTATATATATATATATATATATATATATATATATATATATATATACACACATAGGGGAAAGGTAAATGGGATTTACCTTCAAGGAGCACTACAAAAAAAGTGGCTTTTTGGGACAACCAAAAACTGTTTTAAAAAGTGCCTTTATCGTCCTAAATATTATTTGGGACGGTAGTTGGGACGGATTTAAACGGTGCTATTAGGGTGGCATGGCAAATACTTAAGGGACGGATTTTGTCGTCCTAATTGTTGTTAAAGGACGATTAAATCAATTGTCTCAAAAGATTACGAATTTATATTTTTTTTATGACGGTTCACTAAGTCATCCCAAAAGTAGGTATTTGTAACGGATTTAAACCGTCCAATAATTTAGGAATGGGTTGAAATGAGTCTCGAAAGAATATAGTTCACGTTTGGGACAATTACAGATCTGTCACAAAAACTTATAACAATTGTTCCAGTTATTATGAAATTATGGATTCCCTACTCTGCATATAAAATATACAATTAAAATTCATATATAGCAAAAACCATATATAACTATTTAAGTTTAAATTAATTTATTTTTATAAAACATCAATAAATGCCATATCCTATTGTTTACAATATGAACCCAAAGTATCTTACATCATTTAGAGTCTTCTCATCATTAACAAAATAAACTCAAAATGTTTTACATCATCAAATATTCGCTCCAACATTTACAAAATAAAATCTAAAATATTTTACATCATTAAGCATCATCTACTAACATGAACCCAAAATGATTTTCCATTAAGCGACATCTCTCATCATTTGTAAAATCAGTCCAAAACTCATTTGAAGGACCTGTAAATAAAAGTTAAAAAAAGTTAACAAAAGTCCATATATACCAAAGCTATACAAAACTAGTTGAGAGAAGAAAAAACCAAGCAACAAAAGAAAAATCCAAGCAATATAAAAAATGAATGTGATATCATTTAGCAAGTCTTATTTTTGTATGTGTTTGCCTACTTATTATAGGGTCCAGTTGATGCTTCAGTTGAAGCGACAACAAAAGAAAAATAATCAAGCAATACAAAACTATTTAAGCGGCAACTCCCATTATTTTCAAGGGTCCAGTTGAAGTTTCAGTTGTATTTTTTTCCCCTTCCCTCTTTCAATAGCTATTTTTATATGTGTTTGCCTACTTATTATAGGAATGTCATTCAATTTCACCTTTTGTTTTGTTGCACGAAAGAGATGAATGTGATATCATTTAGAAAGTCTTTTTTTACCTCTTCATCTGAACACTTTCCTAGTCTTGGGGTCTTGGAAAGTTGCTTCTTGGTTTGATAAAAGCTTGAGCTCTGTGTTCAAAGGGTACGTAGTTCTATGTAGCATCCAACTTGCGATTGAGTTACAACAACACCCTACCCTCTCCAACACATAGTGTCTTGGCTATGAATTAAGACCAAGCCATAGAGGCTTGTTGAAGATCGACTAGTCAGGATAACTGTTCAAGGGTCAAGTCTTCTGTAGTCCTTGATGTGGTTTTCTACATAGTTGACATATTTCTATGGGAAATGGCATAGCATATAAAAACTTAGTTTATCTATATCAAACACATGCCACCAAACTATACCAAGTATTCAATAGAACTTCAAGCAAGCTAGAAAAAACTTTTACTTGGGCCTATTAAGCCAAAAAGAACAATAAAGTAAGAAGTTAGAGTTGGCAAATTACCCGAACAGTAGGTTCAAAACTGTCGGTAAGAGGGCCAGGCCGGATAAGAGAGGTATTGCACCTGGGTTTGTATAACTTCAAGAGATCAATATGTACTTGTACTTTCATTAATTTTTTGGCATAGCTCTTCCCCCCCACTTCTTAGCATCCAGTTGGTACATTGCCTGCAACCAGTTTGTAGGTGGTAGCCTAGTTAGTTAATTTCATGACCCTCACAATTATATTTTCTGATTCTCTAGTGCCATCAAATGGAGAAAAAAAGGATAGGAACAATGGCAACATAGCCAAATTTAGTTTATAGTAATTAAAAATGGCTAAAGTTCACTTTGGATTATCAAGAAAGATTTAGCCAATGGGATCAGAAAATGATATGCTCTTTAAAATGTGTTGAAAGCTGAAGATGATAGATGAGCTCACTGGTAAAGCAACATCCACACATGATAATTTACTTGCAACAAAATATACATATTAGTATTTAGTTGCTGCTCACCTTATTGCTCACTACTATATTTATCAATTACAACGTAGACAGGGAACCAACGCTACTGTGAGTGTGACAAAAGTAGAAATAATATATAAATCACATCATAACTAACATGAAGAAATATGCCACATAATATTTCCATGAACTACTTGTGATCACAAGATGAAGGCAAATATAGAGTTATGATAAACTCTCATCGAATCGGGATGACGGTGAGATATAAAACCTATCAAGGAATAAGTCATACAAAAACTTCTCTTTCCCTCGTCAAATTCTGAAGGAAGGTGAAATCTATCTGATAACATTAAAAAAACCATATAAATTAGGATCCATTAAAATGAAGATAACTTTCCAAGAGTCTCTAGTAATATTAGATCGAAAAATATCTAAATGGTAGCTATTATGTACCTAATGCCTTTCTTTCCATTTGGGGAAAAAATCGTTGACTAAAATCTGGAACAGGTGATCCCTCATCTCATTGTTCGTAACAAGCAAGAATTTTTATTTTATAGCTGCATACAACTGGTACATGAACTGTATGTACTAGGAGAAAAATATATATTATATAAAAGTCTCTCTAATTATCATTAGATCCTGTAGGAGTTGCATAGATAGAATCTGCATTCTTCCACTTCTATAACTGCTACATGCCCAATGCCATCTCTCTCGTCTAGAAACTGAAATCTTTATCATTAAACTAGATATTATAACTACTAATGCTTAAGTTCCAGGTAGAATTTCTTAAGACTGATGGAACTGGAAAGCAAAAGACAGAAAGAAAACTAAAGAAATATATATGATTATGGTCAGTAGCTAACCTTAATTAAGCATATAATAACCAATTGTTTCCCTGCAGCCAACAACATTAAGTACAGTTTAAACCAAGACCCTATATATTTATAGGAAAATATATGCCTAATAGAGAAGAATTATAAAAACCACATAAAGAAATGAGTAATGGAGACGGCGACAGGTTTAAACAATTGCAATCGTGACATATTTAAACGACTTCACTTTAGTATTCATTTGTAAATGGTCAAGCAAGTGAAAGAATTTCAATGGTTCATTTATAGTTTTTAATCATAATAAATATAGTGGAAAATAATAAGTAAAACAAAAAGAGATGAAGGCTGACGATATAAGATACTAAATTTGTAAACAGTTATATCTTCAACAATGATGCTTTAAATTTTAGTGATATTTTAATTTAAATCATTGGCTAGTTCAAAGAAGTGTAGGAAGTATTGGCATGCCCTTGGAGTTGGAGTTGAATAGTAAATCAGTCATTGCATAGAACTGTTGAGAAGGTTGACAAAGGGTAGATGAGCGATAGGAGTGAGAATAAGTTAACTTTGGACAATGCACCGATATTTGGAGAAAAAGACTTACGGGCATTTGTAGAGGAAGAAACGACGCCATTTGATTAGAAGGAATTTTGTAAAAGAGTTGAACAATAAATAAATCTTAGCATAGAACTTGAGAAGTTTGACAAAGGTTAGATGTGTGATTTGGAGTGAGAACAAATTTAATTTGGACAAGAATACTTCAGGACATTTGAGGATAAGATACAGATAAGAGATGTAAAAAAAAAAGAAACTAGTGTATATAAATGTTCAGTGCAATAGCCAAAAAGATCGCTCTATTGTTACTGAAACAATTTGTACGGTATTCAAAATTTTAATCCATCAACTAAAATTCCACATCAAATAGGTTTTGGATTAAATAGGAACAAACCTTTCAACAAATACTTCCATTAATAAATTGCCCAAACTAGTCAATCTACAATTTTCACATTCTAGCAAATGTAACAAAAACTGTCGATGAGCTAAGAAACCAGAACTTTATTCAACTAGAGAATATGATCTATCAGTAGTTTACAAAGTACTTCATCTAATATTAGAAATAGGTAATGGCTACTGGAAAATGATAACTATGACTTTCCTGACTGGATCTCTTAACCATTGTGCATTAGGTACATGAACCCAGTCCAAAAGCCTATTATCTTGGATAAAATTTGCATATCCTACAAATTATCGTCTTAAGTTGGAGATATCTACCCAAAGTTTGTCGGGTTTGAATATGGAAGCAGTCTGATCATCGACAACATGACCTTGACATGCATTTGCTATTTAGAAATCTTGTTTTTCATATGTGAGACCGTGAGATTTCTCTATAATACTTTGGAATAATATAAATATTTGATTATTGATCCATAACGTGACCTTGAAAGATTTCTATGATACGCTTGCAAATTCTTTATCACACATTTAAACGGATTTATTTAATAACTTATATGAATGCAGTTCTCGTTGCTCAAAATGGTCATATTTCTAGAGTTTTGATTAGGTGGCGAGAACTTTAACATTATGGATACTACTAACATTCTTAAAAAAATTTCATGAGAATTACCCACCTGGAAATGTTTTAATTAAAAAAAAAGAAGAAGCTTAATCCTATATTTACTGAGGAAATATCATGATGTTCTGCATTCTTGAGCCTCCCAAATTTTGATAATAGTCATCAACATTGTCTACACTCAGGAACAAAGGATGAAATTTCTTTTAAATTTTTTAAGACTTTCTTGATACTTCTTGTACGAAGGTTATGCTCATTAGTTAAGTGTCTAGAATACTTTTGGTAGTTATTGTTTGTGTACCTACTTTGTCTAATATCAGCCATTACCTACTTTTCAGTAGCCATTACCTACATGGGGTACTGTCTATGTCAAGTTAGTCGACTTAACAGTTGGCGAAACTTCATTAAGAAGATCAACAAGTACTTTGTCTAATATTAGAAATAGGTAAAATGAAGCGACACTCAATAGTTAAATTAACTACCATGTTGATCTTAGCTCAAGTAAGAGCTTTCCTAGTACTGCAATGCAAGGCAAGAACATAATTATGTTGATGAACAAAAGTAATATCACAGCATGATAATTATATTGAACCAAAGTTAATAGGACATCAAAATTCAATTAGAGTAGGTAAACCAATCATCATTTTCAAAATTTTATAAAATAGCTAAGAGATACAAGTCTGTAACTTGATATCCAAAAAAAACTTGCTACTCATATTAAAACAAAATGGCATAAACAGCCTACAAACTTGCTACTCATCATCACTCTCATCATGTTTATCATCACCATAACAACTAATTGTGTCAATAAACAAGCCCTCTACTCCTTGCCTAACCCAAGATCCATTATAAGTTTCATCCAGATGTTGCATGCTATAAGGTTCCACTCTATAAAAAATGAGAAACTAGAAAAGAAATACACAAGATGTATAATTTTTCTAGAACCAAAATGAGAAACTAGAAAAAAAGGATTAACCAACATTAGTAGAACACAAAACCAGGGTTCAAATAACCTAACTTTGAACTAAAAATTTAAAAAAATTCAAAAAAAATCAGTAGAACACGAAAAAATTAGTAGAACATAAAGCTTTGAAGATTTTCAAATACCCTAACTTTGAACATGAGTGTTCGAAAACCTAATTTGTTGAATAAAAAAAGGGTTTCGAATAATACCCCGTCGACCTAAAACTTTGATCGATTTGATCGGTGAGAGCGTTCGTGTCTCCCCTTCCCCCGCCTGACCTTACAGTTTCTCGGGAGAGAGAGAGAGAGAGACCCCCTTGACCAAAGAAACTCCCATGACCAATTTTTTGAGAGAGAGGCCGCCCCCAAACCAATTTCGAGAGAGAAAGAGAAAAAGAGAGAAATAATGAATGTTTTACATCTTATTAACCTAAAAATTGAATGGTTCAGATCAAACAGTTGAAGGGTTCAGATCTGTTAGATCAAACATTACTAAAAAAATAATTAAAAAATAATGGGACAGACCTTTGCCCGCTAATTTTTTTCTTTTCCCGCCATCATTTTTGGGACACAACCAATTTTATTGGGACGAAACCAACTTCTAGTCTAAAATAAGTTATATTATTATGGTCCATATACAAATCTGTCATAAATATTATTATCTTTTATTACGAAAAAAATAATGGTCCCAAATATTAATCTTTTAGGACTCTTAAACATAGCATATCAAATAGTATCGTCCCAAAAGGTTACCTTTTTTGTAGTGGAGTGTGTGTGTGTGTGGGTGTGTATATAATATAAAGAGAGGTGAGTGTGTGTGTGATATCAGTATAGGGTGTCACAGATTTTAAAGGGGGTGTGATAACCAGGTAAGTGTGTGTGTGTATATGGCATGAGTTTAGTGTAACAAATGTGGCAAAGGGGTCTCAGATTTAGGGGTTCAAGTGAGGGGTATCGTGTTCAGTGGCATGTATGTATCAGAGATTCAACAAATCAAACTCAGTTAACCATCAAACAATCAATCTCAGTTAATATATTCTCAGATTCAAATCAACATAGGAAACCCAATTTCATATTGAAAACCATCATTAGTTCAGTTAACAGTTAAACCCCATTTCAATATAAACTCAATCAAAACCCACTTTTCAGTTAACATAAACTCAAAACAAAACCCCATATATTCATATGTATCACATCTCAGTTAGTGAGTCAATACAAACTCAAAATCTCAGTTATAGTTCAGTATACAAAATCAAATTTATATGCAAAACTCAGTATATATATATATAAACCCAAATTCATTCGAACCTGTGTCATGTACATGCAAAACTCAAATCGAACACCAAAACTCAGTTAATAAACCAAAATAATGTGTACAGAGGGGTGATACAATGGATACGTGTTAGGTGGGTGTGCTCGTGTCCACATAGCTGGACACGAGATGTCCAAACAACTGTAAACACACAGACACAGACTGCACACAGGCATCGTCATGCAGGCGTGTCAGTGTCTCGTGGACATGACACAAGCCATAGTACGATACGTACACATGTCCATACGTAGCCCACACGTAGGGCTACCTCCTCGACACAACACGAGGTGTCCACTTCGTGTCCTTATGCGATACGACATGCGTATCAGCAGCGAAAACTCGCGTGCACAGACACAGTGTAAAATATGTGCGCTCATGTTTTCGTGTCTGATACGACACGAGAAGCCACGAGACTTGGAGGACACGTTTGCAGACACGGCCCCTACGTGTCCACCAAGTTTTATCCCTCCTCGATTCGTGTCGTGTTCGCTGCAAGCCTCAAGCAACAGGACACTGCATGCGGCGCTTACGGGGCATGTTCTTGTCCATTTTGGACACGGACACGACACGAAAATGTGCTCAATGACATGGATCTATGATCAGCACACGTAGGGCTATAAAATCATGTAATCACTTGCAGAAAATAAGAAAAAAAATCCTACTGGGATATTTCATCTAACACAATATAAAGGACTCCGATACGTGTCCGATACGCACATCAAATCAATGCCAATTCCTACCAAACTCACTCTACATCTAAGGGACATCTAGATGGATGCAACTATGGAAAGAAATCAGAGATTTGAAAGGATTTGATGTGATTTACCTATTGAGAGTAGATCTCAATCAAAAAGTCCCAAAATGAGATGTTTCTTTCCAAGAGCAATGGTCAAATAAGCTCCAATCTTTGCAAGCAAGCTTCCCTCAACCTCTTCTACAGAAATGAATCCATATGCAAGAGAGTGGGCTCAATTTGGTGGAGGAATGGTGAGATTTGACAATTTGGGGGAGAACTATTAGGGTTTTGAAAATGGGGATCTCTAAAAGAGGCAAGTGTCAAATAAGAGACATTATATAGGGGTTGGGGGCTCTAGATGGGCTGCTATGGCCGGCCAAACAAGTTAGGGTTAGGGTTTCATTGAGGGAAATGGGCTATGGGCCAATATACTAGTTAGTTGATTCAACATTCTAGTTAATAGGCCCAACTACACATAGCACCTATTCTCCTCATGCACCTAAGTCACACTCAAGTCAACTTGAGTTAGATTAGGGTCCAACACCATTCTACCATGCTAACTAAGTCACCATAGTCATGGTCAAACACTAGGCTAGTCTCTAAGGTCTCAACTAGCAAAAGTCAAAATCACAAACACCAATACAATTAATAATAAAATAATTCAAAAGAAACCACAATGACCAAAATACCCTCTAGGCTAAAAAGTGGTAGTGACAAATCTACCCTCCTTAAAATAATTTTGTCCTCAAAATTAAACATGAAACTAAACTGATGAGAAGGATAGAAAATCATACCTCAAGGTCCAAATAGATAAGGGTATCGCTCGCACATATCATCCTCCTGCACCCAGGTGGATTCTCCTGGAGAATGATGCCTCCATGCGACGCATACCAAGTGTATCGATTGGTTCCTCAGCACCTTCTCTCGTCTATCTAGAATCTCCACAGGCTGCTCTGGATAGCTAAGGGTAGGTCCCACCTCGATCTATGATTGATTGAGTACATGGCTAGGGTCTGCCACGTACCGTCTTAACTGCGACACGTGAAATACGTTGTGGACTCCCTCTAATGCATATGGCAAGTCTAGCCTTTATGATACGTCACCGACTCTTCCGCTGATAACGAAAGATCCGATGAAATACGGGCTAAGATTTCCACCTCCACCGAAGCGTATAGTACCACGTGTCGGAGATATCCTCAAAAATACCAGTTCTCCAACCTATAACAAGCAAGGTCTCAAATTAACTATAATAATCAAACATGATCAAATAAAGCACAAACAACCCAAACCTAATTCTAATCCTATCTCTAAGCTGTACCTCAAACTCCAAAGGTCTGCGGTATCTATCGGCCCAATGTCGATGTCTGTCCTGCGCCACGTGAAGTCGATCTCTGATGAGCTTCACCTTCTCGGCTGCATCCATAACCATCTCTGGTTCCAATAAAGCTCGCTCTCCAACGTTATCCCAAGACTAGGGAGTACGACATTTACGTCCGTACAACGCCTCGAATGGTGACATCTCAATGTTGTCCAGAAAACTGTTGTTGTACGCAAACTCTACCAAGTGCAAGTGATCCTTCCAGGATCCTCCAAAATCTATGACACAAGTCTGCAGCATGTCCTCGATGTCTGAATAGTCCTCTCTGACTGTCCGTTCGTCTGAGGGTGGTATGCAGTACTGAACTTAAGCTGAATGCCCAAGCTAAGCCGCAGACTCCTCCAGAAATAGAAAGTAAAGCGACTATCCTGATCCAAGACTGTCACGACCTGCACCCTAGAGTAAGGGCACGAGACGTGGGTACGTCCAGCCTACGCCGCAGTGTCGGCGGTAAAACGTTGTCCTAGGTCAAACATCTAACAATATAAAGGTACCTGTACAGTATATACTCTCCGAATGGAGGTGACATAGCAGATACAGTCTCAATCACAACTAAGGTAGAGCAAGATAAAAGATAGGTAAAACATGAAATCCAAAAGAGATACAGCAGATATAAGTCTAAGTGTCTAGATACACAAACCCAGAAAATATCTCAAAGCTCAATACAGTAATCCATAGGATAAATACAACTCAATACAACTGAAATAACTAACTATACAACCTCTACTATGTCTCCTCTAGGCTAGCAGGCAACCTCCAGGCTATCTGTAAAATTTATCAACAGGTCCAGTCAGGGCAGGAACGAGTACAACTCATCAAGAAATCCTAATTAAATGACAGAGAACTATAAAGCAGTTATAGACAGTTTTATTGATGAATATGGCAGTTTTATACAGGTAATGATGTAGAGAAATAGCAAAGGTACAAGGAAAGTAAGGTAATGAAATAAAAGAAGAATGATGGCAAAGAAGACTGTAAAATAAGATCTAGCTGAACTAGGGTAACATGTTATAAGTCCAATTTGTACAATGTAAGTTGAGTGTAATCCCAATATGAGTCTAATACAATTTGAGTCTAGTAAATGATTCTTGTACATGATGATTCTAGTAGATGATTTTTCTCAATGATTTGAGTGAAGTAATTCTTGTAAGATTCTTGTACACTAATCCTTGTAGGTGATTCTTGTAATGAGTACGGCACATCGCACGCTCGGCCAAGCGGTGATGGCTATCATTCTTGTAATACGGCACATCGCACGCTCGGCCAAGCGGTGATGGCTATCATTCTTGTTTGGTGATTCTTGTTGAATACGGCACATCGCACGCTCGGCCAAGCGGCGATGGCTATCATTCTTGTTTGGTGATTCTTGTTGAATATGGCACATCGCATACCGGCCCAGCAGTGATAGCTATCGTTCTTGTAATAATGATTCTTGTATGATTTGTACATTTAATACTTGTAGGTGTTTCGAGTAGATGAGTCTTATGAGTGATTCGAGTAATAGGGTTAGACAAATCAAGTACATGTATTGCGAGTAAATGAATCTAAAATATTAATACATGTTGTGACAGAGAATCAAATAGAACTATACAAGAACTGAATCACAGTAATCATCAAATAATGAAAGAACTATCAGAGAATGTACTCGCCTGATGTCTGAATGTCCAAAGTAAATATACTGTCCAATGAGAGGTGTCTGGCTCCTAATAAGAACAGCACAAGTCACAACAAGTCCAAAATGACAATATGAAGTTCTACTATGCATTCTACATGATTCTAGGTCAATCTAGACCAAAGTCAACTCTTGGTCAACTTGGTCAACCCTGAAAGTCAAACCTAGGTCAACTATGGTCAAACTAGGTCTAACAAGTCTAAATTAGGTCAACAAGTTATTCTAGGTCTAAACAAACTAAGTATATGCAAATCAACTATCCAAGATAGCTACTAACTCATAGCCTAAGTCACTTGCTAAACCAAGCACAAAACTAAACCATAAGCTAACAAGGCATACAAACTTAGTCATATAATGTATATATATTATTCACATTCACATATTCATATACATAGATATATATAGGAAAGCTATATATATAGGCACATACATATATATATATATATATATATATATATATATATATATATATATATATAGAAAGAGAGGTAAAAGAGTAAGTGAGTATGCGTATGTTTGGCATGTGTGTGAAAGGATATGTGTTAATGTTCTAAAATTTAGTGATAGGTAGGTGTATGTGACATGGGATACATGATATCAAAGGGTGTATGAATACATGTGTGTAAAAGGTTATAGGTTAACTCAGTTTGTAGAAATACATACATACATACTTACCTTGTATACATGCATACATACATATCATGTATATTACATTTACATGATACATACATGTATACTTGTATTATATTATACTTACATTCATGCATATTAGATACTTGTATTTATATTAACATATTGCAAATATTTATTTCATGCATCTATGCATTACCTACATGTTTTATACATATGCATACATTGTATATTCATATCATTTCATACATTAACATAGAGACATACAAACATACACACATTATATATTTCATACCTTGCATTACCTTACATATCATGTTATATATTATCATTCATTCCTTTCATATATTACATTCTATATTACCTATATACATGTATTTCCTCCATTCATTCATGCTTGCATCATATACTCTACATTACCATACATGTTATCATTATATATTGTATTACAATATTTATACATTAAGCATTCATATCTATCATTACATATATATCTTGTATTCATGTCTAGCATTCATTATATACTTTCATGTATACATTGCATATCATTCTTTCATTCATGCATTGCTTATATGTATTATATTAATAGCATTCCTACATGCTTGCATTCAACCATATATATAAATTAATGTAAAGAGAATATATATCATATATATATCATTTTATTCATCTAACATATCATGCATTAAATACTCTATATTCATTTAATATCCATACTACATAGGCTCATAGGTTACACAAAATGCATATATCGTATAGTCACTCTTCTACTTAAAACCAATACTGTACCAATTGGGCATTCATTAAATTCTAGGATTAAAGTATGTTGTAGCTCTTCGTGTTAGCTTACCAAAACTTTAAACGGATCGCATTTTCGTGTCCGGAAGCTCCCGAAATCGCGAAAATACCGAAACACGTTCGTCTTTCGTACAGCTGACACTCAAATAATTCTACAGAATGTTACAGAAAGAACTTGGCTTATTAAAATATATATTTGGAAAGCTAACTTCGATACGGTTCTTTTAAAAAAAACGGAAGATAAATCGGAGTTTTAAGCTAAAAGTTATGACATTTCTAAGTTGTCATTGCTACTAAAAACGTGGATAAATATTATGACGAATTTAGGTAGTTTGAGACAAAAGAAACACAAGTATATAACATAATATATCAAGAACTCACTCTCTACACTAATATATATATGAGACACTATAGAACACATCTCCAATACAAAAATATGAGATTAAACATGTAATAATTCATTCATACATAACAACAACACATAGTGTGTCCAAATTTGGGGTTTTCCCACATGGACACACCCACAACACAAATGACACTCATATGACCTCCAAATAGACACAAAATGGACACAAATGGAGATACAACCATGGGGGTCATTCCTATGGGTTCAAAATATTCCTATATGCATGAGGAAATGAAAAGGAGAAGGGATTTATACCTCCCGGTAGATCGAATCGAAGAAAAGCCTTCCCGGAGCGACACCGACACGTAGAGATTCCAAAAAGGACATGAACGAGCTCCGAATCCTCCCAAACTTGGGTAGCTTTCTCCTTGGCTAGAATGGAGAAGGAAAGAAGAAGATTTGGTGGCGAAATGGAAGGATTTGGTGGAGAAATTGCTAGGGATTGCTCTCTAGAAATTTGGGGAATAACAAGAGAGAGTGTGGATGAGAATAATGAAATGAACTTGAGCCTATCCTCTCCCAAAGTGGCTGGCCATATGGGGCTATTTGTCCTATTATGGTAAGGTCCAAAATGCCCCCACTAACCTATTCTATTAGTATTAGGAAAGGGCTAATTGGTTGGGGCTAAATTAGTCATTCTAAAGTCTCTAATCACACTAACCTTATCCATAATAATTAGTCTAACCTCTAACTAAAATTAATATCATGTGGACTAAAATTAATATCATGTGGGCCATGCCTAACTAGTGTGTGGGTCCACTAAAGTCAACACTACCCCCGGGTCCCCGTTTCAAGTCGGATTGAGCTGAAATTCGAACCCGACTCAAATAACCCCAAAACAATATCATAAATAATAAAATAAATTTCAAAAATATTTCAAAAATACAAAATGACAAAAATACTCCTGTTCCTGAAAATTGGGGGTGACAAATTCCTCGAAATTAAAACCAAACAATAGTAAAATGTCAAAATCACAAGTCATAATTTTAAAAAGTTTAAAAATAATTAAAAATTACCAAAAATCATAATATAAAATAATTATCAATAAATAATAATTATAATTACAAAATTTCAAAATTACCCTCATCTGGAAAACTGGGTGTTACAATCCTACCCACCTTATAAAAATTTCGTCCTCGAAATTAAGATGATCGCACCCCCTTCTATGTCAAACATAGTCAAGGGTCAATCACTAGTCAATTTCTCAACATCCAAGTACTTGGTCATCAACTGGTCAACTTCTTAGGGTTTTACCTATGCTAGCTATCTAGGTGTTGGCAACTAGAATTTAGCAAAAGAGAAACTCTATAATAGACTAGCTCTTAACTTCCCAATCCTATCAAGTCACCTATAACTAAATACCTACAAGCTAAGCCCATGAATACCAAATACCATATATATATATATATATATATATATATATATATATATATATATATATATATATATGCTCAAGAACAACAACCCATCACATATATCCTAAGTATATCATCTATATATATATACATGACTGATCCACCAAGGGTTAAGGCAGACTAAACTTATAAGGGTCTGAAACAATGCTTAGAACTAGGCTAAGGATGAATGGTCTGAATCAAGGGGACATGGTATCTAGTGAAGGGTCTGCACACTGCCTATAAAGGTGATCAACACAAAGGAACTCAACACGAAGAGAACTTAACTAAAATGGAAAACTGAACCAAGTATAGGCTAAATAACATGTTTATAACCCTATACAACAATGGCCTATAGATACCAACTAACCTATATCCCATATGCCAATATCATCTACAATCTATCTATGCAAATAGACCTCTCGGTCTTAGGTGAAACTACAACTATACTCAAAGGCAGGCTCTGGTCATGGGTGCCTCACTGGAAAAGGTAAGGGAAAGTAGTAATAATCATCAAGGATGTAAGGCATACTAACATCCTATGTGTAACTGGTTGGTATTATAGATAACAGGAGAATTATCTGCAATGGGTTACTATTCTAACACCAATGCTAACTATCACCTCTAGGGTACAAACACTCTACAAGTCATCATACCATTATACTATGAAGGAACTACCTATGAATAAGCTCTACAAAACTAAATATCCCTACTCCTAAGTCATTTATAACAATGAAAAGGGTATGATGTTTAAACCTTCTCAAGATACAATCTGTTAATCATATACGTCTGTCCAAAATCATGTTGTCCAGAGTCTTCATCATGCTAGTGAGCAAGGCTACGATAATCACAGAGTCCTTGACTAAGGTACGTACCTCTAGGTTCATGGTATTTAAAATTTTCGTACTGCCACATGCGACGGCAAAAACCTTAAATTCCTATACCCGAGAATACATCCAAAATCTGATTACATGTCCTCACTATGCCAACTAACACGACTATCGAGGATTCTAGATCCCATGATTTAGGCGACCTAGCCCATATGATTTTCTCAGAAGAAAAACAAACACAACAAAAGAGTAACATGACAAAATTAATCAATCAACAAGGAACAGATGGAATCGAATTTCAAGGTAATTATAAAAGACAATTGCGGGAATGGAATTGAGAAGAACGGAACTTGCAGCAAGATCTCCAACGGTCTATGCATCCTCGACTATCCTGACGATAGCTCGCCCTGCTGGTTTCCTCTAGCCTGATGCTGATACTGCATAAATCTCTGCTGCTGATGCTGCATGAATCGCTGCTGCTAAGAGAAACCGGAAACGAAGGGAAAAGTCTTTGTACAGACGGAGGTGCACCTCTAATGTAGCAGAAACGCCAACCTGAGTCGGCACAACAGAAGCTACGGTCTTGAGGCCCTGATGAACAGGACGAGAGGTGGCCAGCCTCTCGATAGTATCCCCTGAACCGAAGCGATGAGATCGTGTCTTCATAACCATCATGAAGACAGATCAAAATAAGAAGCAATTTTTGAGAATGAAGCAAAAATTCAAGGAGAACAGTTTATATTCAAGGGAAGTCAATAAGCAACAATTTTAGACAAAATGAATCGGATTAAGAGTTTTTCCTAATGTGATTGAGTACCTCCAAAAATATCCTAATCCTACTGCAGGCTGTAGTAATACTCTAGTTCGAATACCACTACATAAACTCGACCTGCATGGGCCACCACTAAAAACGTGTCACGACCCGCACCCTAGAGTAAGGGCACAAGACGTGGGTATGTCCAGCCTACGCCGCAGTGTCGACGGTAGAACGCTGTCCTAGGTCAAACATCTAACAATATAAAGGTACCTGTACAGTATATACTCTCCGAATGGAGGTGACATAGCAGATACAGTCTCAATCACAACTAAGGTAGAGCAAGATAAAAGATAGGTAAAACATGAAAGCCAAAAGAGATACAGCAGATAGAAGTCTAAGTGTCTAGATACACAAACCCAGAAAATATCTCAAAGCTCAATACAGTAATCCATAGGATAAATACAACTCAATACAACTGAAATAACTAACTATACAACCTCTACTGTGTCTCCTCTAGGCTAGCAGGCAACCTCCAGGCTATCTGTAAAATTTATCAACAGGTCCAGTCAGGACAGGAACGAGTACAACTCATCAAGAAATCCTAATTAAATGACAGAGAACTATAAAGCAGTTATAGACAGTTTTATTGATAAATATGGCAGTTTTATACAGGTAATGATGTAGAGAAATAGCAAAGGTACAAGGAAAGTAAGGTAATGAAATAAAAGAAGAATGATGGCAAAGAAGACTGTAAAATAAGATCTAGCTGAACTAGGGTAACATATTATAAGTCCAGTTTGTACAATATAAGTTGAGTGTAATCCCAATCTGAGTCTAATACAATTTGAGTCTAGTAAATAATTCTTGTACATGATGATTCTAGTAGATGATTTTTCTTAATGATTTGAGTGAAGTGATTCTTGTAAGATTCTTGTACACTAATCCTTGTAGGTAATTCTTGTAATGAGTACGGCACATCGCACGCTCGGCCAAGCGGTGATGGCTATCATTCTTGTAATACGGCACATCGCACGCTCGGCCAAGCGGTGATGGCTATCATTCTTGTTTGGTGATTCTTGTTGAATACGGTACATCGCACGCTCGGCCAAGCGGCGATGGCTATCATTCTTGTTTGGTGATTCTTGTTGAATACGGCACATCGCATACCGGCCCAGCAGCGATGGCTATCGTTCTTGTAATAATGATTCTTGTATGATTTGTACATTTAATACTTGTAGGTGTTTCGAGTAGATGAGTCTTGTGAGTGATTCGAGTAATAGGGTTAGACAAATCAAGTACATGTATTGCGAGTAAATGAATCTAAAATATTAATACATGTTGTGACAGAGAATCAAATAGAACTATACTAGAACTGAATCACAGTAATCATCAAATAATGAAAGAACTATCAGAGAATGTACTCGCCTGATGTCTGAATGTCTAAAGTAAATATACTGTCCAATGAGAGGTGTCTGGCTCCTAATCAGAACAGCACAAGTCACAACAAGTCCAAAATGACAATATGAAGTTCTACTATGCATTCTACATGATTCTAGGCCAATCTAGACCAAAGTCAACTCTTGGTCAACTTGGTCAACCCTAAAAGTCAAACCTAGGTCAACTATGGTCAAACTAGGTCTAACAAGTCTAAATTAGGTCAACAAGTTATTCTAGGTCTAAACAAACTAAGTATATGCAAATCAAGTATCCAAGATAGCTACTAACTCATAGCCTAAGTCACTTGCTAAACCAAGCACAAAACTAAACCATAAGCTAACAAGGCATACAAACTTAGTCATATAATGTATATATATTATTCACATTCACATATTCATATACATAGATATATATAGGAAAGCTATATATATAGGCACATACATATATATATATATATATAGAGAAAGAGAGGTAAAAGAGTAAGTGAGTATGCGTGTGTTTGGCATGTGTGTGAAAGGATATGTGTTAATGTTCTAAAATTTAGTGATAGGTAGGTGTATGTGACATGGGATATATGATGTCAAAGGGTGTATGAATGCATGTGTGTAAAAGGTTATAGGTTAACTCAGTTTGTAGAAATACATACATACATACTTACCTTGTATACATGCATACATACAAATCATGTATATTACATTTACATGATACATACATGTATACTTGTATTATATTATACTTACATTCATGCATATTAGATACTTGTATTTATATTAACATATTGCAAACATTCATTTCATGCATATATGCATTACCTACATGTTTTATACATATGCATACATTGTATATTCATATCATTTTATACATTAACATAGAGCTATACAAACATACACACATCATATATTTCATACCTTGCATTACCTTACATATCATGTTATATATTATCATTCATTCCTTTCATATATTACATTCTATATTACCTATATACATGTATTTCCTCCATTCATTCATGCTTGCATCATATACTCTACATTACCATACATGTTATCATTATATATTGTATTATAATATTTATACATTATGCATTCATATCTATCATTACATATATATCTTGCATTCATATCTAGCATTCATTATATACTTTCCTGCATACATTGTATATCATTCTTTCATTCATGCATTGCTTATATGTATTATATTAATAGTATTCCTACATGCTTGCATTCAACCATATATATAAATTAATGTAAAGAGAATATATATCATATATATATCATTTTATTCATCTAACATATCATGCATTAAATACTCTATATTCATTTAATATTCATACTACATAGGCTCATAGGTTACACAAAATGCATATATCGTATAATCACTCTTCTACTTAAAACCAATACTGTACCAATTGGGCATTCATAAAATTCTAGGATAAAAGTATGTTGTAGCTCTTCGTGTTAGCTTTCCGAAACTTTAAACGGATCGTATTTTCGTGTCCGGAAGCTCCCGAAATCGCGAAAATACCGAAACACGTTCGTCTTTCGTACAGCTGACACTCAAATAATTCTACAGAATGTTACAGAAAAAATTTGGCTTATTAAAATATATATTTGGAAAGCTAACTTCGATACGGTTCTTTTAAAAAATGGGAGATAAATCGGAGTTTTAAGCTAAAAGTTATGACATTTCTAAGTTGCCATTGCTACTAAAAACGTGGATAAATATTATGACGAATTTAGGTACTTTGAGACAAAAGAAACACAAGTATATAACATAATATATCAAGAACTCACTCTCTACACTAATATATATATATATATGAGACACTATAGAACACATCTCCAATACAAAAATATGAGATTAAATATGTAATAATTCATTCATACATAACAACAACACATAGTGTGTCCAAATTTGGGGTTTTTCCACATGGACACACCCACAACACGAAGGACACTCCTATGACCTCCAAATGGACACGAAATGGACACAAATGGAGATACAACCATGGGGGTCATTCCTATGGGTTCAAAATATTCCTATATGCATGAGGAAATGAAAAGGAGAAGGGATTTATATCTCCCGGTAGATCGAATCGAAGAAAAGCCTTTCCGGAGCGACACCGACACGTAGAGATTCCAAAAAGGACACGAACGAGCTCCGAATCCTCCCAAACTTGGGTAGCTTCCTCATTGGCTAGAATGGAGAAGGAAAAAAGAAGATTTGGTGGCAAAATGGAAGGATTTGGTGGAGAAATTGCTAGGGATTGCTCTCAAGAAATTTGGGGAAGAACAAGAGAGAGAGTGTGGATGAGAATAATAAAATGAATTTGAGCCTATCCTCTCCCAAAGTGGCTGGCCATATGGGGCTATTTGTCCTATTATGGTAAGGTCCAAAATTCCCCCACTAACCTATTCTATTAGTATTAGGAAAGGGCGAATTGGTTGGGGCTAAATTAGTCATTCTAAAGTCTCTAATCACACTAACCTTATCCATAATAATTAGTCTAACCTCTAACTAAAATTAATATCATGTGGACTAAAATTAATATCATGTGGGCCATTCCTAACTAGTGTGTGGGTCCACTAAAGTCAACACTACCCCCGGGTCCCCGTTTCAAGTCGGATTGAGCTGAAATTCGAACCCGACTCAAATAACCCCAAAACAATATCATAAATAATAAAATAAATTTCAAAAATATTTCAAAAATACAAAATGACAAAAATACTCATGTTCCTGAAAACTGGGGGTGACAAATTTCTCGAAATTAAAACAAAACAATAGTAAAATGTCAAAATCACAAGTCATAATTTTAAATAGTTTAAAAATAATTAAAAATCATCAAAAATTATAATATAAAATAATTATCAATAAATAATAATTATAATTATAAAATTTCAAAATTACCCTCATCTGGAAAACTGGGTGTTACAAAGACAATGCTCACCGGAACTCCATATATCCTGACAATTTGTCGCATGTACATCTCTGCTAGCTTCTCGGTAGAAAAACCCACCTGGAATGGCAAAAAGTGAGCTGATTTGGTCAACCTGTCTATGATGACCCAAATCGCGTATTTTCCTCCGGTGTACGCGGCAATCCTGAAATAAAGTCCATCGTGATGTGCTCCCACTTCTACTCCGGAATGGACAATAGCTGTAACAGTCCTCCTGGCCACTGCCTCTCTGCCTTTACCTGCTGACAGATCAAACATCTGGCTACGAAGCGTGCTACCTCCCGCTTCATGCCACTCCATCATACATGCACCCTCAGATCCCTATACATCTTGTTGGCACCTGGATGCATAGAGTACTGAGAACGGTAGGCCTCCTGCATAACCTGCTCCCGAAGGTCTCCACTGGGCACACACAGTCTGGAACCGTGCCTCAATGCGCCATCCTCTGTAATGACAAACTCATCTACCAAACCTGCTCGAACCTGCTCTCGGATACACCGCAAAGCAACATCGTCGAACTTAGTCGACTTGATCCTATCCATCAAGTTCGACTAAATCTGAAGACCCCATATCTACATCTCCACTCCTGGCATGATCACCTCGATCCCTAGGCTCTCTAAAACAGCTAGCAAGTGACGATCTACCGTCAAACACATGGCCACCGAGTACCTGCTCAAAGCATCGGCAACTACGTTGGCCTTCCCTGGATGATACTGTAGTGATATGTCAAAGTCCTTCATCAACTCCAACCATTTGCGCTGTCTCATGTTAAGCTCTTTCTATGTAAACACATTGTTTGCCATTAAAATCTTTGATTGGAATTTCAATTACAAACAGAACAGTGTTACAATGTAGGACTTAGATGTAGTCCTAGGAGTACACTTTTATTTTTATCTGGGTCCTGTGTCGGTGGAGCGAGTGGTAATACGTTAACTCCGTTGACGATCTGACGACGGTTTTAGGTTCTCTGAAGGTCTGGGTTGCTCTGGATGCCGGAGCTTGCGGAGGTGAAGAAGACGTTGAGTGTCTCTTCCGATCTCTCTGAGTAGACATGCGTCTCTGCAACTCTGATGATCTGGTTACTTCTGTCTTTGACGGTGTATGTCTGTATATCTCTCTGTGTGTGTGTCTGGAAGAAGGAAATGAACCCTCTATTTATAAGCAGCAGGTTGAGCTGCTCATGTGAGCATATGTCGGATGCGCCTGGTCGTGGGAACGCCACGTGGCTGATGCTGACAGGGGCGTATGGTTGATGCGCCCTGATTTGGGGATTGAATCTTTCCTGTTGCGTCTGTGGTGCTATGGAAGAGCTGATACGTGGTGACTGAGAGGATTCTTCGGTTGCTAAGATCTTGGGTGGTTAGCACCCCTTCGTAGATTGAACTGAGTCAAGGGACACGTGGCGCATGTCCGTAGCTCAAAGATCTCAGATTTGGTGGAGAGTGATTTGACAGGATGCACCTAGGATCGGGCGCATAAGAAGACTTTGGCTCGTAACCTTCAGGAGTCATAAACCAGTCTGGACGCATGGCTTTTAAGGTGCATACGAATCTTCGGGCGCATGGCTGCGGAGGCGCATATGAGTGGTTTGTCGGCCACGTGGCTTGTAACCATCAAAGGAAAGTAATGATGACGGTAACGTCAGCGGCACTTTATTTTCAGTAAAAGCTGTTGCTCCTCTGTCATCGAGGCATGGCTGCTGTCGTATCAGACTTCAGTATTTAATGCTCTTGACGGGTGATGAGCTTTTGAGTGGGCGTATTGATCTGCGTTCCACTAGGCTCATAGGGACGCGTGGGGCGCATCCTTACGAGGCTCTTGGTATTGATGGGTGCGTTTGTATGATGCGCGACATCTGACCGGCGCGTCTTCATTGGTCCGACTGTTGAGTTCTTTGAGTGCTTTAAATAGCCGTTTTGACTTGGCTAAATTCGAGGGGACAGATTCATCATCATAAATACAAGTTCATTGCACTAACTTCGGGAAGGTTGCCACTTGGCGCATGGGTTTGATTTGCCCTGGCCTATAAATAGCAACAGTTTGAGAGAGTTTTGCTGTCTCTCCCTTGACTTCTCGACAAAGATGGATTCGACTGATCCTCCTCCTTGGCAAGACGTTGTACTGTGGGTGATGGTTCTCCTTGTTCGAAGAAGCTTTGACGGTGAACTCCTTCAGAAGACTGAGATTCGCCGAGTTGGAATGGACATAGCAGTTTATGTTCGAGCCGCTTGCTGGTAGTATTCTTCTACAAGACGACATCGAGTGCCAAGTTGAATGCATGGTTTGGGTTTGATGTGCCTAAGCCTCATTATGATGGAAGAGCCTCAGGCTGGCAGATGCGCCTGTGCGTTGACGAGGAAGTGATTCACTCTGACGGGGCGGAGTGATGCGCTGGAAGAGTAATACGCCGGGCTAAGACGATGCGCTCTAGCTGAGACGACACGGCTAGCTGAGACATCTGAGTGATGGGCCCAGTTGAGAGTAAGCTGTTACAAAGTTTTCAATTGGCATCATATTTCTGAGAAGATGTCGGACAAGCACAACATGTTGCAACTGCTGGAACACAGACTGCCTTGGTGGTGGAGCCACTGTCTTACGGCAGCAGCAGTTGATGGCGACCGTAGCACAAGTATATCCCGTGAGGGGTGAGTTATGCATGATGGTCGTCTCTCCCGATCTACGTCTGTGAGTGATCATATTACGTAAATCATGTGAGAAGATGTTGACACTTGTACCCTCTTCAGGCGTATGGCAAAGCCAAGCGTCAGGGAGAGTGTATGAGTGACACTTGTACCCTCTTCAGGCGCATGGCAAAGCCAGACGTCAGGGTGAGTGTATGAATGATGCGCCCCATGATCCAGTTCCATCGCCTGAAATATGCCCATATCATAAGTAGGAGAGCAGCACTTATTGCGAGTGGAACCCACTTTATGTGCACAGCCCACGTGGGCGCATGGGTTTGACACTGCAAGATTTCTTCCCTGACTTGGTTCCTGCGCATGAAATGCACCCAAGTGGAAGGAGGACTTTGAGAGTTGACCCATTCCGAGTGCCAAAGCACCTGAGTCAACCTTGTACAGCTTACTATCAACTGTGCGTATGACTTTCAACGCACATTTCTGGTTTCGCTGCTAGCATAGCACGTTGATGGAGCATAGCTCGTGCCGCCTTGGAGTTCTTCGTACTAGCCTGCGAAGGCGCATAGTACTCAGAATCCAACTTTTTCTCGCCTTGACATCGAGTGAAGAACTTGCAGCCAACCCAGAAGAAGAGAAGAACTACTGTAACTTTTTGTGGCTCGAACGGGCTCCTTGGATAACGGGCTCCCTTTTCTTTATTTATTTTTGGTGCCCCTTTCAAAGGAGGCAAGAGGGCTCTATATATAGAGTGGAATGAGACCACTCTTCTTCTCCTTTCCGATGTGGGATTAAAAGCAATATCCCTCTTTTTTCATGCTTCTACAAGACCCCCTTCAAAGTTTTTAAAACATTTGGACAAGTTTTGAAATATTTTGAACAAGAAGCATGGATAGTATAGCTGTTTAGGTGTGATAATCCTATCAGAGGTAGTGTGGACGTGATAGGTTTGGGTACTTCCACCGGGGCTATGATCATATGGCTGAGATTCTGGAGGCGTCGGTGGCTGAGCTCGACCAGCATCTTTCCGAACTTCAGAGTATTCAGCGGAATGACTTTTTTGCTCTGATAGAAGCAAAAAAGAAGAAATTGATAGCTGATGTTGTGTCGTCTTATCAGGCCTCGGTGGCCATCTGGAACCGCGATGTGGCCGATGCTGAGGTTGCGGCGGAGAGACTATCTCAGTCCACGCAGGAGAAGGTGGAGCTGCGAGCCTCATTAGATGCTAGTATAGCGGAGGTCACTGCCAAGATTCGCCTCCTTGAAGACCAGCGAGCCCAACTTTTACTAGATGCTGAGCGAGCCCAGGCTGAGCACGTAGCATCCAAGGAGAAAGAAGCATCTTTTACCCGCCATCTTCTTTCTCTGACTTGCCAGCGGCAAGAGTTGGACGCCAAGTACGAGAATGATACTGCTCCTAAGGCTGTGGAGGTGATACGTCAAGAAGCTGAACGCCGAGTCTTGGCGACTGTAGGGACTCGGGCTGAAGACTTGAAGCATCGGATCGAAGAGCTTTCTGCCAATCCCAATGATGCTTAGGGATTGTAGTCTCTCTTTTTTTATTTTTATTTTTGGCAACTTTGCTGGGATGTAATCCTTTACTTTTGAATACAAAATAAAGATTTTTCTGGTGTGTTCATCTTTACTGTCATGAACTAGTAATTTGTGTGGACCTATTATCTGTTACGCACCTTGGTTTTTAGGTACATATAATAAGTTTGAGAGGACCGACATGTTTGCTCAGAGGTAATATGGACGTGGCAAATATGGGGTTCAAATGACGGAATCTTCCTACTCAGAGGTGTCATGGACGTGGTAGGAGTGACTCTGGAGGGATACGCAAAACTACTCAGAGGTAATATGGACATAGAAGTTCTGCGATCGATGTGCGGCAAAGCGGGGGTTGTCTGTACGGGATGTTTACTCAGAGGTAATGTGGACATGGTAAACATGATATGTAGCACAATCCTACATAGTGTAAGATTCCGCTTTGCAGGGTGTAGAGGAGCAACTCAGAGGTAATGTGGACGTGGTTGTTCTTCTACTGGAGATAGAATGCCACGGAACAACTGGGTTCCGAAAGCATAAGATTTTGTGAAAGGGAGGTGTACGTGAGCTCTGATGATCAGGTCCATTGATTCCCTTGCTAGGTAGAGGTGGAAGTACATATCTGAAAGATGTCAAGAGTAGTACTTTTTTAGGAACTTGCCGTTGATGGACATCATGAACAAGTCCCCGTTTGGTCGGGCGAGGTGGTAAGCACCGTTTGAGTATACCGTCTCTATGATAAAAGGTCCCTCCCACTTGGGCTCGAACTTTTCTGGTGTTTTGTGAGTAAACACCATCGGCCTCCTGACTGCCAGGACCAAGTCGCCTACTTGGAAAGTCCTCTGCTTGTCCTTTTTGTTGAAAGCCTGTGATATACGGGCTTGATAGAGTTCAATACGCTGCTGAGCTAGGAGACATTTTTTGTCAAGTGCCTCCAATTCTCGCAGATGACGATGCTGATTGTCTTCTTCTGTCAATTGGTTTGTGATCGCTACACGGAGTGAGGGTATCTGGATCTCGAGAAGCAGTACCGCTTCGCTTCCATAGACTAAGGAGAATAGTATGTTGCCCGTCGGAGTCCGTACCGTTGTACGGTAGGCCCAAAGGCATTCGTCGAGCTTTTCGTCCCAGTCGTATTTGTTGGATGATACGACCTTTTTGAGAAGCCTGACGATAGTCTTATTAAAAGCCTCGGCCAATCCAGTCGCTGTCGGATTGTAGGCGGTTGATGCCACGTTCTGAATTTGATTCTTGTCACAGAATCTGCTAAAAACATGGCTGATGAACTATGGTCCATTGTCGTGGATAATCCTGCGGGGTACCCCAAAACGGTAGATGACATGATGCTTGATGAAGCTGATCACCCTAGAGCCTTTCACTTCCGTCAGTGGAACTGCTTCTGCCCATTTGGAGAAGTAGTCGGTGATGGCTAGGATGAAGCGGTGTCCCCTCGATGAAGGAGGGGTGATAGGTCCTACAATGTCCATGCCCCAAGCTTCGAAGGGCCACGAGGCGACCGTAGGATGTAGAGGTTTCGATGGTGTATGGATAAAGTCGGCGTGAAGCTGGCAAGCATGGCACTTTTTAGCATACTCGACGGCGTCGGCTGCCATGGTTGGCCAGTAGTAACCCATGCGTCGCAGTCGATCTTGTAATTTAGGGCCTGGTTGATGAGCTCCGCAAGTCCCGTCATGAGCTTCTCGAAGGGCTTCGGCTGCTTCTTCGTTGGATAGACATCGAAGGAGAAGTACGTCGTAGGAACATCAGTACAGCGTTTTAGTTGTTGTATCATAATAAAACTGAAGGGAACGCCTTCTGACCGAGACGGCTTCTTTCGGGTCTTCTGGGAGAATTCCACAGACAGCGAAGTCGATGAACGGGAACCTCCAGTCTCGGACATTAACACCGGCACTTGTCGTCATGGCATGGGCCATTTGTGTGCATAGATTGTTTTTAGGACAGACCAAGTCTCGACCAACTACCGTGACATAGTGTTGAGTCCCGAGGGGTGCCGCTAATAAAGCTGCGAGGCCAGCCAGAGCGTCAGCCTCTAGATTTTGTAGCCGAGGTACGTGTTCTATGAATAACTTGGTGAAGGTTGAGATAATATTCAATGCAACTTCATTGTAAGGAACCAGATCTTCATGACGAACTTTCTACTGCCCTCGGATCTGATTAACGACGAGTTTTGAGTCGCCATAAGCTTCCAGATGATCCACCCCCAGCTGTTGTGCCAGTTGGAGTCCCACGATGAGAGCGTTGTATTCGGCAACATTGTTGGAGCACGACTCTGAAAGGAAGTAAGCGTGCTGGATGACCAGCTTATCGGGGGAGACTAAGACCACCCCCACTCCGACGATGATTTGTCCTTTGGGGCCTGTTCTTGAAGCACCATAAAAAAATACCCGCCAGATGGAGGTTTCTTCGATGACGTTTGATTCTTGGACCTCATCCGGGATGTCTTCATATAGTCTGGAGGACTCTGGGATCGGGTGCGCGGCTAAAAAGTTGGCTAGATCTTGACCCTTGACGGAACCCGCATACCCTGTGTAATACAGCGGCCTGTTGTGCCGGTTGTGCTTGAGCAGCATGTCTTGTTGGGTGAAGGTTATGTTGGGGATGACCTCCTTCGCACAATGGCAGTGCGCACATGTTGTTGGGATATCCTCAGGCTGTTTAACCTGGCTGATGAAGGACTCTGACGGGGCGAAGTGATGCGCTGGAAGAGTAATACGCTGGGCTGAGATGACGCGGCTAGCTGAGACGACACGGCTAGCTGAGACATCTGAGTGATGGGCCTAGTTGAGAGTAGGCTATTACAAAGTCTTCAATTGGCATCATGTTTCTGAGACGATGTCGGACAGGCACAGCATGTTGCAACTGCTGGAACACAGACTGCCTTGGTGGTGGAGCCACTGTCTTGTGGCAGCAGCAGTTGATGGCGACCGTAGCACAAGTATGTCCCGTGAGGGACGAGTTGTGCATGATGGTCGTCTCTTCCGATCTACGTCTGTGAGTGATCACATTACGCAAATCATGTGAGGAGATGTTGACACTCGTACCCTCTTCAGGCACATGGCAAAGCCAAGCGTGAGGGTGAGTGTATGAGTGACACCCGTACCCTCTTCAGGCGCATGGCAAAGCCAGGCGTCAGGGTGAGTGTATAAATAATGTACCCCATAATCCAGTTCCAGCACCTGAAATGCGTCCAGATCATAAGTAGGAGTGCAGCACGTATTGCGAGTGGAACCCACTTTATACGTACAGCCCACGTGGGCGCATGGGTTTGACACTGCAAGATTTGCCCCCTGACTTGGTTCCAGCGCATGAAATACACCCAAGTGGAAGGGGGACTTTGAGAGTTGACCCATTCTGGGTGCCAAAGCACCTGAGACAACCCTGTACAGCTTACTATCAACTGTGCGTATGACTTTCAACGCATATTTCTGGTTTCGCTCTAGCATAGCACGTTGATAGAGCATAGCTTGTGCCGCCTTGGAGTTCTTCGTACTAGCCCGCGAAGGCGTATTGTACTTAGAATCCAACTTTTTCTCGCCTTGACAGCGAGTGAAAAACTTGCAGCCAACCAAGAAGAAGAGAAGAACTACTGCAACTTTTTGTGGCTCGAACGGGCTCCCTGGATAACGGGCTCCCTTTTCTTTATTTATTTTTGGTGCCCCTTTCAAAGGAGGCAAGAGAGCTCTATATATAGAGTGGAATGAGACCTCTCTTCTTCTCCTTTCCGATGTGGGATTAAAAGCAATATCTCTCTTTTTTCATGCTTCTACACACATACTTCAAGCTCTTGTGATCTGTAAAGATCTCCACACGCTCTCCATATAAATAATGTTTCCACAACTTCAGATAAAAGATGATTGCCGCCAACTCCAAGTTATGGGTAGGGTAGTTCTTCTCATGGGGACGTAACTGTCTGGAAGCATAGACAATCACCTTCCCATGCTGCTGTAAGACACAACCCAAACCCCTCTCCGAGGCATCACTGTAGATAGTGAATCCTCTTGATCCTGATGGCAATGTCAGAATCAGAGTTGTCGTCAACTGCTTCTTCAATTCATCGAAAGCGACCTGACACTCCTTCGACCAGACAAACTCTGCGTCCTTTCGGGTCTGCCTAGTCAATGGCTCTGCAACCCGAAAGAAATTCTGGAAAAATCTCCTGTAGTAGCCTGCCAATCCCAAGAAGCTCATGATCTCTGTGACTGAACTCGGTGCTGCCCAAGCCTCAACTGCCGTGATCTTCTTTGGGTCAACTGAGATCCCGTCTCCAGTCACTACATAACCCAATAAATCAACTCGATCCAGGAATAACTCACACTTCGAGAGCTTTCCATAAAGCTCCTCCTTCCTGAGAGTCTCCAGAACCACTCTCAAATGCTCCTCATGCTCCTCAGCGGTCTTCGAGTACACCAAGATATCATCGATGAACACCACCCGAACTTGTCCAAGTACTTGTGGAACACCTTGTTCATCAGGTTCATGAACACCGCCGGAGCATTAGTCAACCCAAACGGCATCACCATAAACCCGAAATGGCCATACCGCGTCCTGAATGCTGTCTTTGGGATATCCTCCTTCTTTACCTTTACCTGATGTAGCCTAGCCTCAGATCAATCTTAGAAAATACCCTCACTCCGCTCAACCGATCGAAGTGATCATCGATCCTCGACAGCAGGTACTTGTTCTTGATCGTAAGGTTGTTGAGTGCCCGGTAGTGGATACACATCCGTACCGATCCGTCCTTCATTGGTACAAAGAGTAACAATGCACCCCAAGGTGAAAAAATCGATCGGATGAAGTCTTTGTCCTGTAACTCATTCACCTGCTTATTCAATTCCACCAACTCGTTGTTGTTCACCCTATAGACGTGCTGGGATATCAGCTCTACGCTGGGCACCAAGTCTATAGAGAACTCAACGTCTCTGTCTGGTGGAAGTCCTGGCAAGTCCTCCGAAAACACATCCATGAACTCTGCTATCAGTGGATGTGGCACTGCCTGCTCCTCGACTGAAACTCTGCAGAAAAATCTACTGCTCTGCTCTGCCTGCCGCTTGGTGAACTCGAACTTCGGCTCTCCTGGCACACTGAAGAGAACTCTACCCCCGCGACAATCTATGCTGGCATGGTGCCTGCTCAACCAATCCATACCGAGTACGATATCGTAGTTCGGTAGTGGCAATACCAGCAGACCCGAATCCAACTCACGGCCTCCCAAAACAACTCTTCGACCCTTGCAAATATCACTAACGAGGATGATGCCACCCCCGGTCGTGATCTTGTAAGTCCTAGGCAAAGGTTCAGAAACAAGGTGGTGTCTAATAGCAAAAGATATAGACACAAAGCTGTGGGAAGCCCCAGAATCGAACAATACAAAAGCTGGAATGGAGTCGAGAAGAATAGAACCTGCAATCAGATCCCTAATAGCCTCTGCGTCCTCAGTTTCCATGGCAAAAGCTCACCCCTGCTAACCTCCCCTGGCTTGCTGCTGGTGCTGGATGTACCTCTGTTGCTGAGTCTGCAATAGTCCCTTCGGCTGCCCTACCGGAGCCTTAGCTCCTGCTTCCTGAACTGCTTGTCCCAAAAACATGGGATACTCCCTCAACTGGTGCTCTGCTGAACCACAGAGTAGGCATCTACCAGGCCTCTTTCTGCAGTCATTCTATCCATGACCTGGCTTCTTGCAGAAAGTACAACTAATGGGCTGCTGTCTCACTGCCTGGTGCTGAAGTCTCGGCTGCTGCTGCACCTGCTAGAAAGGTGTACGACCCTGCCCCTGGAACTGCTGTGGCTGGAACGGCCTCTGCTGGTACTACTACTGAAAATGAGGCCTCTTGGCCTGGCCTCCGCTGCCGCTGGCTCCATGGGTATCCCGTCCTCTCTTGAGCTTCAGCTCAAGATCATCGTTCACTGTCATAGCGCCTACCAGGATCTCCTCAAATGTAGCATCTCTATCACTCTTGGTCATGGACTTGACTTCCTTGACCAAGCCTTTCATGAACCTTCTAGCCTTCATCATCTCGCTGCGACCCTCGACGAATCTGCCCAGACGGCAGAACTCTCCAGCATACTCCTCAACTGTCTGGCTCCCCTGAACCAGACTCTCGAACTGCGTCTCTAAGGAGCCAAGAGCTGAATCTGGAAAGAACTTCTCCTTGAAGAGCTTATTGAAAGCTCCCCAAGTCTGTCCCTCAGTGCCCACTCTGGGGTCTGTCTGATACCAGGTGCGAGCCAGGTCCTGCATCTGGCTGCCTGCTGTCTCAATCTGAAGTTGGGCTGGTATGTCTGCCAGTCGGAATATCTCCTCGATATGCTAGATCCAATCGTCAGCATATAAGATCCCCTCTTTGCCTCGAAAATCCTACGGACGCATCTTGTGAAACTCCTGGATGCCTGGTGTCCTCTGCTGATACTGCTAGATCTGGCCACCCTACGGCTGTATTGTAACTCGCTCTACTATCGTCATAGCCAACTGAAGGGCATTATCAATGCCCTGCCTAAAATCGTCAGCCTGGCACTGCTGGGCCTCCACCATCTGCTGGAAGAAGGTAAAAAGCTGGGCGGCGTCAACTGATCCTGATGGTGGCGGCTGCTGAATCATCTCTGAAATAATCGGGGAATGCCTCGGAACAGGCGGAGGTGTGCCCCCGAAAATGGCAGAAGCTCCGACATGAGAAGGTACCACGGGAGCTGTCTAATCGGGCTGAGCCGGATAAGAGGCGGCAGACCTCTCAGTAGTATCCCTCTGGCTGGAGCGATGGGATCGTATCTACACCATCCTGGAGACCGATCAAACAAGAAATTAATTACTGAGAATGAAGCGATATAATCAAAGAAGAACAGTTTATTTCAAAGGAAAGCAATATCGGCACGAATTAGATGGTATGAATAAGGTAAAAGTTTTTCCTAAATGTGATTGAGTACCTTAAACTATATCCTATATCCTATAACGCTAGTTCGAGTACCACTACGAACTGAGACATAACTCAGAACAGTGGACCTGCATGGGCCACCACTAAAAACCTATTCGGGAGAAAGTTTCATTAGCCTATCTGCAGGAATTGTGCCGCTAGATTTGGAGGCCAGAACTTTACTCTGCCTTTTCAGCATAGAAAACCATGCTCCCGTCGGGGCACGCCTCTTTAATTGGCTACCTGTGGGCTCCCTCGGAGGATCGTCCGTCGCGACAACCGGAGCAGCCACCAGTGCTGGAGCAGCTACCGGACGATACGCCTGGGCTTCCGCAATTACGACGTCAGACGCCTCGAGCTGGGTCCCCACGATAAAGCTTGACTTCTTATCATAGCCAAGAGCTAGAGTATTTGTCGAACAATAGAGCTTGACAGCAGAATACAAGATATGTGGCTTGGGGTTCAGAAGTGGAGCTGTAAATTTCACCCCTGTGCACCCAGCATTATAATACTGCCATTCCCAGGCTCCATCCAATAGGCTTCCGACATACCCCAAGCAGGTACCAGGGTTGTCCATCATCGCCTGGTTATAGCCGAATTAACGAGCAAAACGGTTCGGTAGATACGGTTCCAGGAAGCAATGGTTCATGTTCCGGTATACCAAATACGAGGGTCAGATGCATTTCAGCCAGCAAAACCGGCAGTCTGGAAGAGTAACGACATCTACGCCCGTATCCTCCAATTCTTCATCAGCTTTTAAGACCAGAAAATATAAGCCAACTTTAGAAATATCCCACCCTTGGGGATGCTACAGAGCCTTCTGACAAACGGGGACGCCAGTATACAGCCACTTCCTTCTGCGGTAGCAGCGGATAAAGGCATCTCCTACGATATACCTCTACTTTGGACTAGGGCTCATCATATTGGGATGATGCAATATCAACCACCCTATCAAATAGGAATACGACAGCTCCACTTGGGAAAAATTCTTGCTTCGTCCCTTCATGGCCAGGATCTCCTTGGTAAATTCTCGCAGACCCCGCTACAGATTGCACATTATTGCAGGCAACAAGGCCAAACGACGACCGAATACCAGCTTCACAGCAGGCAATATAAGGTTCCTGGTCACCCTCTCCATGTAACCTGAGCCACTAGGGAGCACATAATCCTGAAGCCATCTCATCAGATAGGTAGCTAGCACAGCCTTCGGAGACATTCTGTACGTGTAATGCCAGAAACTGCTATAAATGTTATCAGCCGGTCTCTGGTACTCATCCTCTCATAAATTTTTCTCGTCGGCATCCCTTATTTTGGTGGCAATTTCGGCACTCATGAAACCCTGAGGGGTAGTGAAGCGAACTTTTGTCGGGTCGCTAGTGTCATGAGTGAATACGTAATCCCTCCAAATGGTCACGTGAGGAGACGCCCTGATCTTATCCTTTCGCTGATTCATATAAAGATGGCCTAACACCTCCTTGAAGACCATCATCATTTGAGGGTTCCTTTCTTCCAAGGTAGAGAGCTCCTCATTCATGGAAAAATACTCTTCATCTTCCTCACTCCCCCAATAGAGTCTCGAGACTTCGAACATCTCGTGGAGCGCTCATCCTAGTTCCCCTATGAGCGTGTAGAAGGTCCAAGTATGATGATACAGCTCCATAAGGACCAGAAACATAGGTCGGTTCAACTCCACCCCAGCTTAGGTAGCCTATATGGCAGAAGTCAGACCGATCTCTTTGAGCTCATCTTTGTACTTGGACAAAATCCAAGTGTCAGATCGTCCCACTTTGGCACATGATGGTACCAACCCTCAACCCAAAATTCCCCCTCCGGGTATGAAATCTTGGCCGCCAACATCCGGTTGGCAAAGGTTGAGGCACTAAAGGCAAAAGTCTGATTGGGAACATCCCTGTTTATGCTCCCGGGATGCAGGACCCGCAGCAAGAAAGACGGCCCACCTCGTGCAAAAGTGATGGTGTCTTTCTGGTAAAAAATGGAGTCGATCCGAAAAGTTAAATTATCCCTCCTTGAGAAGGGGAAAGGTCCCATCTCATTCTTCTCTTCGAGGCCAAGCAAGTGAATACGGTCAGCGGTAGTTGACGCTCGATCTTCGGTATATGCATACGTATACCCTTCGCCTTAAAAAACTAGTCTTCCTTGACCTTTAGAAGCTTGGCTTCATAAGATGCCAGCCTGTCCCCAAACAGAAATTAGGACTTCAGATAAAACTCCGTGGCACTCCCAGCAGCACCGATTTTGCCACTTTCGATCATGGCCTGGAGGTAGGAAGAGTGTTGGTCCCTCATCAGTGCCATCCTTTTCGGCGGCTGGTCTAACATAATCGCAGCCCTAGCCAGGTTGATCACTTTTTTGTTAAAATCCCCATCTGGCAGAGGAAGTAGTCGAACAGAATCTCATTCAACCTCAGCAAAATCATAGACACTGCAAAAAAACAAAAAGAAAAAGAGTTAGCAAAAAATAGCCCTTTTTGATAAAAGACAGAAGTTATACGCAGCCTGGCGTCGGCGCATCTAAAATTACTCATCAATCAATGGCTATAAATGCACATCGATGTTCCTTTTCGGATTGGTCAGACCTGGGATAATAACAGTGAGGAACATATACGGAGTCTTCATGCACATCCAAGGCGGTAGATTGTACGGAGTGAGGATCACAGGCCAACACGAATACTGGGATCCCGAATGTCCGAATGGGGTAAAACCGTCGGAGCAGAGACCCAATTTAATATTACGCGGATCAAAAGCAAAATCTGGATACACTCGATCAAAGTGCTTCCATACTTCTCCATCAGATGGGTGATCCAATACTCCTTCGGTATGTTTTCGCTTATGCCAACTCATGTTTTCTGCAGTTTCCTTTACCATAAACAATCGCTGCAACCGCGGCGTCAACGGCAAGTAGTGCATCGAATCGGTAGGCTTCCTGGCACCGACAGACTTTCCTCTACCACTGCCCTTGTAGCAATCGGCACCATAAAATCTGCAGGCATCTTCATCCTTGTCGTCTTTGTAGTACAATATGCACCCGTTGCGACATGCATCGATTTTCTCATATCCCATCTAGAGCGATCTCACCATCCTCTTAGACCGGTAGAAGTCTTTAGGCAACTTAGCACCCTCATACAATATTTCTATAAGCAACTCCATAAGACGGTTGTAGCAATCTTACGACATGTTAAAATCGGACTTAATGCTCAACAATCTTGTAACCACCTCCAACGGTGAATGATCCTCACAACCAGGATATAATGGAGTCCTTGCATTCTCCAGCAACTCTATGAACTGTGCAGCATCGGCGTTCGGTGCCTCCTCAGGTGCATCATGATCGTCCGGATCGAAACTAGGCCCCGTCGCGTCAAAAATCATGTTCACCAACCCATCGTCGTAAGCAGCGTTGTTGTGGACATCCACATAAGGCTCATACTCCGATGCTAAACACACAAGTTCTCCGTGCGCGCTCCACTGATAGTAATTCGGCGTGAAACCCTTCGAGTATAAATGATACGTGACTTCCACTTCTGGATGATATTTCAAGTTACGACATCTCACACACGGACACTTAATTTTGGTACCGTCCATGTACTGAGGGAACGCCTTGACAAATTACAGGAACTGTTGTACACCCTCTATGAATTCATCACGCACACCACACATGTCATCAGGATGACGGTTGTACATCCACGAACGATTCCGTAAGTAGTAATTCATATCCATATCCAATTGACGATAATTCTGTAAGATAGATACATGCACATTGCAGTCAGTGAATGAATGTTAAGGCAGTTTAGATATGGGTGCGCAATTTAGATAGAGGTCAGTTTATACATGCACATTCCACATATTACAAATAAAGAATTCGAAGGAAGAAACAAAAACAACTGTGTTGGGACAAAAACAACTGTCTTGTGTCAAAGTGTCGTATCCGATAGACCGATACTAATCCGATACGGTCGATACTAAGTACATACGGTCGAGAAGGTGGATCCACTGGTACATCTATGTACGATCAACGAAGTAACGATCTATTGCAGATTGGATGTAAAAATCTGTATCGTAAGACAAACTAAACATAATTAGTTCGATACCGATACCGATTCTGATACTCATCCCAATTTCTCCCTAATCTCTTGTAAAAAAGGTGTTTGACGAGGTATAATTGTACTTGTAGGAGTACACAACACCAACTGTCCAATATCGACCCTTTGGGTCTATAAGAGTTACTTCACTCAGTTTGTCAAGACAAGTCAAACTTTTTAAATTAATATCCAATATCGACCCTTTGGCCTATGCTTGAGCAGTATCCTAACTCAAACTATCTATCCTAACTAATAAACTAATATCCTACTTTAACATCTTCTAACTCTCATAGTCCTTCTAACATAAACTAATATCCTAATCTAAACTAACCCTTTAACTGAAACTAATATCTAAACAGTGCTAATCATGAACTAACACCCTAACCTGGAAGTCCACACTGCTCAAGCACAGGCCAAAGGCCAATGTTGGACAGTTGGCGTCATGCACTTCTATAAGGCAAAACCAAATGTTGACGGTATATATACCGTCAACATTTAAAAAGTTTACTTGTCTTGACAAACTGAGTGAAGTAACTCTTATAGACTGTCACGCCCCAGTACCAAAATACGGAGACGGACTAGGCCAGCTACTCCATATGAGGTACGTAACGTCATACGGCGATCGTGGCTGTCGAGAGACTAGGGGGTACATGCTACAATCAAGTCTCCTATGGTCCCACAGAGTTCTATGTCTCAATCAATCAAATCACATCAGCAAATAAATGAACATTAAAGATAAAGCAGTAAGGCGTCCCCGACGCTTCATCAAAATGATCATGAGAGACTAGCTTTATAATTTAGCTATCTCAGAGAGTCAGGAGTACAAAATTATACACAGCTGCAGTCTGTTTAATTACAATTATGTACTGACACAAAATATCGAGTAATCCGGCTAACAGGTGCCGGTGGCTAAACGCCGCAAAAGTATAAGCAGGAGTGGTGGAGAAGAAACCCACTCGAGTCCCCGAACCGCCATGCTCCTAGTATGCACCATGGATGTCAGGAAGGAAAATCGTGTCCTCCGGCTCTGCTACGAGATCTGGCCAAACAAAACCAGCGGGGTCAGCCCCGAATAGCAAGTACCGCCAAAGGGCACAAGAGTTAAGATTAAAAACCCAGTTAATAGAATGAATGATAATAGTAATACTTATGCTACTATTATAGAGTAGCGCAACATCTTCGAACCCATAGGGCACCCTTACAACCAAAGAAGGACAAAAGGTGCCGCATGGAGTCGGGACGTGTCGTACTCTATAACTTTCACATAAGTTAAAAGGTAAAAACAATAAAATCTCCTGATCGTGACTTCGGTCGATAGCCTATCGCGGCACAATAACCAACCCAACAATCAAACAAGAACATGGGTTGGATCATGTACCATGATAGACCATGTTTCTCAGTCATTCACAGAAGTAGCACTTTACAATCAGAATAAGTCTTCCGTTCATAACTTCGGTCCACAGCCTATCATAGTACGATAACCAATCCAACAATCAAACAAGAACATGGGTTGGATCACGTACCATGACAGTCCGCTTCCCTCAGTTATTCACGGAAGGTAATAGGATACAAGCAAGTCGATTTCACGGCCAATCAAGTCTACGAGTTTCTAGTGGGACGAGGTTATCCTCGCATCATGTTATTTAGAAAATCCTCAGATCGTATCTTTCCAGCAAGGCTAGCCAACCCAGGGGTTCGCGTAGACAGGTGTTATTGAGCACAGGTCCCTCGTAAGGCCACCTTGCCAAAACATATAATATATAGCAGGAATTAATCGGATACAGTCATCTACTCGTTGCAGATGACACAGTATCCGTGGAGACCAGCCGGCGCGTCAAGACAATATCTCAAGGCAGCTGGTGTAACACGATCTCGGGATTCTGCCCTTCCCATGCATCTAGTATATTTAGTTGCCTAGTTTAACCCTAGGTGAAATCTTGGACTCTCATGCTTTGGCCTGCATGATTATCCTCCTAAAAGGTCGTACTATAGTACGAGTACCCTAAGTGAGGATCCATGTCAATCAGTATGTCAATATGTTCTATCCTCCTTAGTGTAATACATCATTGCAAATACGCCACGTGGAGTTACGAGTCATTTGTCGAGCATGAACGAGAACTGGGACATTCAGGTATATGTATCAGATAGGAACACTTTGTTCTCCGGGGTCACATTAGTGCTCATATCATGCTCAGGACAAAAGGTGTAAGGATATAAATTGGGCATATAATATCAAATAAAATAACAAACGCGTACGCACAAAAGCACGCTTGCTCAAGGGGTGAAAAGTCACGCAGGCTCACTCAAGACAGCATACGTGAAAAGTCACGCAGGCTCACTCAAGGCAGCATACGTGAAAAGTCACGCATGCTCACTCAAGGCAGCGTAGATGAAAAGTCATGCACGCTGAGAAAGCAGCGTAGGTGAAAAGTCACGCACGCTGAGAGAGCAGCGTAGGTGAAAAGTCACGCACGCTACAGAGAGCAGCGTAGATGAAAAGTCACACACGCTGAGAGAGCAGCGTAGGTGAAAAGTCACGCACGCCACAGAGAGCAGCGTAGGTAAAAAGTCACGCACGCTGAGAGAGCAGCGTAAGTGAAAAGTCACGCACGCTGAGAGAGCAGCGTAGGTAAAAAGTCACGCACGCTACAGAGAGCAGCGTAGGTGAAAAGTCACGCACGCTGAGAGAGCAGCGTAGGTGAAAAGTCACGCACGCTGAGAGAGCAGCGTAGGTAAAAAGTCACGCACGCTGAGAGAGACACGCTTCCAACAGAAAGCATACCCAAGGCTGCGTACGCAGCTCAGTGTGCGTAAGCTAAGCAGCTCGGCACACTGCTCACTGTCTTCTCCAAATAGCAAGAACACCATGGATGAACCCAAAGCTTCAAAATATCACAACTTGGCCATCCGAACTCCAAATCCGGATTTCCAAAGTTCCATCTTGGGTGAAATGGAATTCTCTTCCACATGGAAGCATCAAAACCCACAAAACCCCAACGAAAATAGATCAAACCAAGGAAATCCAAAAATGCTTAAAACTTAGATCTACAAAAACCAAAGCTTCAAAATGGAAATTTCCAAGTTCTAAACTAGTATAGATTGAAGAAAAGAACATGTTTTGGCAAATAGTTTTGTAAGAAATCATTGACAAAATTTATGGATCCATCTCTTGAGCAAGTTGGTACTTGCCTTGGTTGGTGGAGGAAATATTTGGTTGGTGGAGGAAATAAATGAGAGGAGAGAGAATGAGATGAGTTGTATTTATAATCTTGAACCCAAGGGTTCATGATGAACCAAAGGGTGAACCAAAAATAGGTTTCCCAAATGAGCCAAAACTGTAGGCCCAAATGTAGAAAATAAACTACGAAATATTATTTTAGGAAATGCATGAAGAAATACAGCATAATAAATATAGTATAAATACAAGGTAAATACAATTTATCGGTTTACGTATTAAAATACGTATTCTAGGATTGGGGAGTGACATCTCTACCCTTCTTAGAAAAATTCCGTCCTCAAAATTCCAGCCAAGACAGGATAGTGAAATCAGGGCAAGCAAGGCTCAATCATATACAAGTTAACTATCATAGCAGTTATTATCATACATCATAAAGTACAAAATAAGTATGTGCAGATAAGCATGGAATCGTGTCAATAAGGTACAAAAATATACCTTATTTGTCAAACAAATACGGATACCGAGATCTGATCTCGTCCTCGCGCTCCCAGGTTGACTCTCCCGAAGAGTGATGGTTCCAAGAAACACGGACAAGGCTTATCGTCCGATTCTTGAGTACCTTCTCTCGCCGGTCTAAAATAGATACGGATTGTTCCTCGTAAGTTAGGTCGGTACCAACGACTAACTCAGAATGATCGAGGACATGACTCGAATCCGGGACATACCCACGTAATTGGGACACATGAAACACATCATGTATGCCAGTTAACGAAGGCGGAAGGGCAAGTCGATAAGCCACATCGCCTACCCGAGCGAGAATCTTAAAAGGACCAATGTATCTTGGACTAAGCTTTCCTCGGGTTCCAAATCTGATGATATCCCGAGTAGGCAAAATCCGCAGAAATACTTGGTCGCCAACTCTGAACTCTAGAGGCCTACGATGCTGATCTGTCCAATGACGATGTCGGTCCTGTACAACTCGAAGGCGCTCTCTGACCAACTTAACTATCTCCACAGTCTGCGTGATCATCTCTGGCCCAACAGCTTTCGTTCTCCGACGTCGTCCCATGCCAAAGGGGACCTGCACTTCCTTCCGTATAATGCTTCGAACGGGGCCATCTGAATGCTATCCTGATAGCTGTTATTATAGGAGAACTCTACTAGATGAAGGTGATCCTCCCAAGATCCGCCAAAATCTAAGGTACATGCCCGTAGCATATCTTCTAACGTCTGGATGGTTCTTTCTGATTGCCCGTCGGTTTGTGGATGATAAGCAGTACTGAATCTTAACTTGGTTCCCAAACTTTGGTGTAAGCTCCGCCAAAAATAGGAAGTAAACCGCGTATCCTGATCTGATACTATACTAACTGGAACACCGTGCTGCCTTACTATCTGCTTCATGTACATTTCTGCTAACTGCTCAGTAGTCTGTCCAACTCGGAAGGGAAGGAAATGAGCGACCTTCGTGAGTCGATCTACTATTACCCAGACTGCATTCTTGCCAGCCGGGGATCTAGGTAAACCGGTCACAAAATCTATCGTGATGTGCTCCCATTTCTATTCTGGGATAGAAAGCGGCTGTAGTAATCCTGCTGGTCTCTGCTGCTCGGCTTTCACCTGCTGACATACCAGACACTTGGATACAAATCTCGCTATCTCTTTTCATGCCATTCCACCAAAAGTACTGCCTGATATCTCGATACATCTTCGTTCCTCCTGGATGAATGGAGTAAATAGAACTATGAGCTTCGGACATAACTTCTTGCCGAAGGTCTCCACTCGGTACACAGAGTCTGTTTCCAAACCTGAGCGTACCATCTTCATGAATCACTAACTCCTTCCTACGGCCTGATTCACACTCCGATCACAACTTCTGAATCTGTGGATCTCCTGCTTGTGCTGCCCTTATCCTCTCTACTAAGGTTGACTGAATCTGCATACTGGTCATTCTTCCTATATCCCTTGGCAAAACTACTTTGATTCCCATACTCTGAAGGTCTTCTAAAATATGCTTCTACGAGGTCAAGATAAAGGCACTGTCTCTCCTACTCAGTACATCTGCAACTATATTCGCCTTGCCTGGATGATACTGAAGATCTAAGTCAAAATCCTTCAGTAGTTCTAACCATCTTCTTTGCCTCATGTTCAAATCTCGCTGCGTGAATACGTATTTCAAACTCTTATGATCGGTATAGATCTCTACCCGATCTCCGTACAAATAATGCCTCTACAACTTGAGTGAAAACACCACAGCTGCTAACTCCAAATCGTGAGTCGGGTAATTCTTCTCATGGTCTCGAAGCTGTCGAGACGCATATGCTATCACCTTTCCGTGCTGCATCAATACACATCCAAGACCCTTCCCAGATGCGTCACAATATACTATAAAGCCTCCCGCTCCTACTGGAAGCGTCAAGATCGGGGCTGAGATCAATCTCTTCTTCAATTCTTCAAATGATGCCTGACAGCTAGCTGACCAAACAAACTCTACGTCCTTGTGCGTCAAACGCGTTAAGGGCACAGAGATCTTGGCAAAGTCCGCCACGAACCTTCTATAGTAACCAGCTAATCCTAAGAAACTTCGCACTTCTGCAACCGTTCTCGGGACTGGCCAATGCTCTACGGCCTCAATCTTCTTTGGATCCACTGACACTCCTGTCCCAGAAATTACATGCCCCAGGAACGAAATGTGATCTAACCAGAATTCACACTTGTCGAGCTTCGCATAAAGTTGATGCTCCCTCAATGTCTGTAAGACAGTCCTAAGATGTTTCTCATGCTCCTCTTCACTGCTGGAGTAGACAAGAATGTCATCTATGAACACCACCACAAATTTATCCAAATACGGCAGAAAGATGCGGTTCATTAAATCCATGAATACTGCAGGGGCGTTGGTTAGTCCAAAGGGCATTACTAAAAACTCATAATGCCCATATCTAGATCTGAATGCTGTCTTCGATATGTCTTGCTCCCGGACTCTTACTTGATAGTATTCTGACCGAAGATCGATCTTGGAAAAGACACTGGCCTTGCTCAACTGGTCAAACAGGTCATCAATCCTTGGTAGTGGGTACTTATTCTTCACTGTTACTGCATTCAGCTTGCGGTAGTCGATGTACATCCTCGTCGACCCATCCTTCTTGGGAACTAGAATCACTGGCGCGGCCCAGGGCGATTTACTGTCTCGGATGAATTCCTTAGACTTCAACTCTTCTTCATGTTGATACAACTTATCCTGTTCTGACGGCGACATTCTGTAAACTCTGTCTGCAATAGGCCTCGTTCCAGGGTTCAACTCAATGCTAAATTCTACCTCTCTGACTGGGGGTATCCCTGGGAGCTCATCAGGGAAGACGTCGAAAAAATCTTCGACCACTCTCAGAATCTGTCCTGGCTCTGACATTGCTGCTGAGATGACGCCTCCGGCCTGATTCTTCAAGGTTCGAGTAAAGATGAACTGCTCCATCCCAAGAACGCTGAATATGACCCTACCTCCTCTACAATCAATTGTCGTATGACTATCTCTCAACCAGTCCATGCCAAGAACGACATCAAAATTCCCCATAGGGAATTCAATCAATGATGCGGGCAGTAAATGCCCACACACCTCCACCGGGCATGAAAAGCGCACTCTGCTAACTTCTACGAGCCCATTACCGGTGAGTATATCCATCCTCTCCGGCAATGCCTCAAACTCTAGTCCAATCCGTGTAGCATATTGTGCAGAAATGAATGAATAAGTAGCACCTGAATCAAATAATGCTACAGCAGAAAATGAGATGACGAGAATTTTACCTGCCACCACGTCACTAGATGCTAGAGCCTCTCCCAAGGTCAATGTGAGAGCCTGGCCCCGTGGAGCCCCTTGTTGCGGCCTTCCTCGACCATGCTGTTGCTGCCTCTGAGGGCCTTCGGCTTCCTGTGCCTGGCGGAACATCTGAGCCTGCGTTGGTAGACGCTGGGCTAGGGGCCTTACTGCTAATACTGGCCCTCCACTCGGGGTTGCCATCGGAGCTGGCAATGCTGGAAACTGCTGAGCTGGCCCTCCTGGCCTCTGCATCATAGAACAAGTGGAAATACGGTGGTCTGAACTACCACACCTCAAGCATAAGCCATTCGCTGACCGACACACCTCCCTCGTGTGCCCTGCCTTCCCACAGAATGTACAGCCCGGGGGTGCTCCCTGACGCTGCTGCTGGTTTCTGGGCTGCTGATGCCGAACTGGCACTGTATTAGTTGACACGGCCGTCCTCCGCGGCGCTCCTGCATCATGAATACGTACACCGGGTGCTGGTGCCGATGTTCGCTGTATTGCTCCTCCTCCAACCTGGGAATGAGATCTCTTCTGACCTCCTGTCGTCGAAGCCAACCTCTGCTGGGTAAGCTCGTGCCTCCGAGCGGCCGTCAAAACAGCGTCAAATGTCTGGTAGTCGTGTCCTTCCACAAGCTGTAATAGTTCCAAATGAAGTCCCTGCTGGAACCTCATAGCTTTCTCTGGCTCCGTTGCCACCATTGCTGGTGCAAAACGGCACAATCTGCAGAACTCTGCTGCATACCCATCTACGGACTTGCCTGTTTGCTTGAGACTGATAAACTTCTGCTGGAGCTCATATCGAGCTACTACGCCAAAATACTTGGCCTTGAATCTGTCACTGAATGTGGTCCAACGAACAGGGTATCTTGTACCAACTTCTTCTGATGCCCACCAGTCGCGGGCAAGATCCTGTAGTACCAGTTTGACCTGATCAACCTTCTCATCATCTGGAACCTTGGCTGCCACAAGAATAGCTTCGATGTCTTGAATCCAGGCATCCGCAGTGATGGCATCCTCCGTGCCATCAAAATACCTCGGGTTCAAGCGACGAAACCTTCCTGATGCTCCCGAGTCAACCCTGGCACTCCTCTCAAGAGCTAACTGAATCCCTTGGTTCAGCAACACGTTCTACTCCTGCTGCCGAGTCTGTTGCTGTTGGTTAGTGACAAGAAACCCCTGGATGATCTCCAGGAGTGCTACGGCGTCTGGTACTGCCGTCGCTGCTGGTGCTGCAGGAGTTTCAATAACCTGCGGCTGCACTGCCTCTGGTTCCATTTCTGCTCGTGTCTGTCCTGGGGAAGGTTCTTTTCCCTGTTGCTGCCCAGTCGAGCCATGCTCTTGCTGCTCTTCCTCATGGGCCTCACCCGCTACTGAGAATGAAGCACCCCTATAGAGAAGAATATAAGATTATCAAGTCCGGACGAGGAAGATTTCGAGGATGCAAGTCAGGTTAGAGATCAAGGCAAGGACAGAGAATTCGAAACAGAATTTCAAGGGGAACAAGTTTTGATTGAGACTCCTAATAATTCGCAATACCCCACAAGTCTAAAAATCAGACCTGTATGGGCCACCACTAAAACCTTGTCACGCTCCAGTACCGAAATATGGAGACGGACTAGGCCAGCTACTCCATATGAGGTACGTAACGTCATACGGCGATCGTGGCTGTCGAGAGACTAGGGGGTACATGCTACAATCAAGTCTCCTATGGTCCCATAGAGTTCTATGTCTCAATCAATCAAATCACATCAGCAAATAAATGAACATTAAAGATAAAGCAGTAAGGCGTCCCCGACGCTTCATCAAAATGATCATGAGAGACTAGCTTTATAATTTAGCTATCTCAGAGAATCAGGAGTACAAAATTATACACAGCTACAGTCTGTTTAATTACAATTATGTACTGACACAAAATATCGAGTAATCCGGCTAACAGGTACCGGTGGCTAAACGTCGCAAAAGTGTAAGCAGGAGTGGTGGAGAAGAAACCCACTCGAGTCTCCGAACCGCCATGCTCCTAGTATGCACCATGGATGTCAGGGAGGAAAATCGTGTCCTCCGGCTCTGCTACGAGATCTGGCCAAACAAAACCAGCGGGGTCATCCCCGAATAGCAAGTACCGCCAAAGGGCACAAGAGTTAAGATTAAAAACCCAGTTAATAGAATGAATAATAATAGTAATACTTATGCTACTATTATAGAGTAGCGCAATATCTTCGAACCCATAGGGCACCTTTACAACCAAACAAGGACAAAAGGTGCCGCATGGAGTCGGGACGTGTCGTACTCTATAACTTTTACATAAGTTAAAAGGTAAAAACAATAAAATCTCCTGATCGTGACTTCGGTCGATAGCCTATCGCGGCACAATAACCAACCCAACAATCAAACAAGAACATGGGTTGGATCATGTACCATGATAGACCATGTTCCTCAGTCATTCACAGAAGTAGCACTTCACAATCAGAATAAGTCTTCCGTTCATAACTTCGGTCCACAGCCTATCATAGTACGATAACCAACCCAACAATCAAACAAGAACATGGGTTGGATCACGTACCATGACAGTCCGCTTCCCTCAGTTATTTATGGAAGGTAATAGGATACAAGCAAGTCGATTTCACGGCCAATCAAGTCTACGAGTTTCTAGTGGGACGAGGTTATCCTCGCATCATGTTATTTAGAAAATCCTCAGATCGTATCTTTCCAGCAAGGCTAGCCAACCCAGGGGTTCGCGTAGACAGGTGTTATTGAGCACAGGTCCCTCGTAAGGCCACCTTGCCAAAACATGTAATATATAGCAGGAATTAATCGGATACAGTCATCTACTCGTTGCAGATGACACAGTATCCGTGGAGACCAGCCGGCGCATCAAGACAATATCTCAAGGCGGCTGGTGTAACACGATCTCGGGATTCTGCCCTCCCCATGCATCTAGTATATTTAGTTGCCTAGTTTAACCCTAGGTGAAATCTTGGACTCTCATGCTGTGGCCTGCATGATTATCCTCCTAAAAGGTCATACTATAGTACGAGTACCTTAAGTGAGGATCCATGTCAATCAGTATGTCAATATGTTCTATCCTCCTTAGTGTAATGCATCATTGCAAATATGCCACGTGGAGTTACGAGTCATTTGTCGAGCATGAACGAGAACTGGGACATTCAGGTACATGTATCAGGTAGGAACACTTTGTTCTCCGGGGTCACATTAGTGCTCATATCATGCTCAGGACAAAAGGCGTAAGGATATAAAATGGGCATATAATATCTAATAAAATATCAAAAGCGTACGCACAAAAGCACGCACGCTCAAGGGGTGAAAAGTCACGCAGGCTCACTCAAGGCAGCATACGTGAAAAGTCACGCAGGCTCACTCAAGGCAGCATATGTGAAAAGTCACGCAGGCTCACTCAAGGCAGCGTAGATGAAAAGTCACGCACGCTGAGAGAGCAGCGTAGGTGAAAAGTCACGCACGCTGAGAGAGCAGCGTAGGTGAAAAGTCACGCACGCTACAGAGAGTAGCGTAGATGAAAAGTCACGCACGCTGAGAGAGCAGCGTAGGTGAAAAGTCACGCACGCTACAGAGAGCGGCGTAGGTGAAAAGTCACGCACGCTGAGAGAGCAGCGTAGGTGAAAAGTCACGCACGCTGAGAGAGCAGCGTAGGTGAAAAGACACGCACGCTGAGAGAGACACGCTTCGAACAGGAAGCGTACCCAAGGCTGCGTACGCATCTCAGTGTGCGTAAGCTAAGCAGCTCGGCACACTGCTCACTGTCTTCTCCAAACAGCAAGAACACCATGGATGAACCCAAAGCTTCAAAACATCATAACTTGGCCATCCGAACTCCAAATCCGGATTTCCAAAGTTCTATCTTGGGTGAAATGGAATTCTCTTCCACATGGAAGCATCAAAACCCACAAAACCCCAACGAAAATAGATCAAACCAAGGAAATCCGAAAATGATTAAAACTTAGATCTACAAAAACCAAAGCTTCAAAATGGAAATTTCCAAGTTCTAAACTAGTATAGATTGAAGAGAAGAACATGTTTTGGCAAATAGTTTTGTAAGAAATCATTGACAAAATTTATGGATCCATCTCTTGAGCAAGTTGGTACTTACCTTGGTTGGTGAAGGAAATATTTGGTTGGTGGAGGTAATAAATGAGAGGAGAGAGAATGAGATGAGTTGTATTTATAATCTTGAACCCAAGGGTTCATGATGAACCAAAGGGTGAACCAAAAATAGGTTTCCCAAATGAGCCAAAACTGTAGGCCCAAATGCAGAAAATAAACTACGAAATATTATTTTAGGAAATGCATGAAGAAATACAGCATAATAAATATAGTATAAATACAAGGTAAATACAATTTATCGGTTTACGTATTAAAATACGTATTCCAGGATTGGAGAGTGACATAGACCGAAAGGGTCGATGTTGGACAATTGGCGTCATGCACTTCTACAATTACAATTATACCTCAACAGACACCTTTTTTACAAGAGGTTGGAGAAAAATCATTGAAATAGAATCCCAACTAATCATGATACAACAAGTGGTAATAGTGTATCACATGACATAACCATATAACTATAGTGTATCAGAATTGACCACACAGAAGACTTAGCCTAATTAATCTCTATAAAATAAGTGGTAATAAGTCCATAATTAATCTCCATAAAATAAGTACAGCTGGTAATAAGTCCATAATTAAGTCCATAAACTCATCTCCATAAAACAAGTACAGCTGGTAATAAGTACTAATAGTCCAACACAACATATATCCATAAAACTACACTAATGACGACCACGCAGCTCACGCATACGCTCAATGATACCATCACGCAACATCTTCTGATAAGTGGAATCGACGGCGGGAAAGCGTCATTCCACTGCAGGTGCTGGATGAATGTAACTCCCGGTCTCACTAGCTACCGGTGCCACTTCCTCCTTAACAGTAGGAGGAGCTACCTCAGCAATCTGTGTTTCCCTCAAACGACGTACTGCTGCTCGGGTCATGGGTGCCATCTGGTAAAATCGATATTCACAGGAGGGAGCGGTTGAAAACGAATGAGAGAACTATCAGAGAATCACATGAAACTAACTAGAACTAAAATACAGTAATTGACAAATAAATGAGAGAACTATCAGAGAATGTACTCGTCTGCTACTCTGAAAAGAGTAGTATAATATCAGATGTCTGCACCGGAGTCACAATGTCCTAAACAGAGTAATATGGGCCATGATGTGTAAAATACAAGAGAATTGAAAGATACAATGCAATCTACACGATTTTTAGGTCACATAGGTCAAAAAAACCTTGGTCAATTACACTAGTCAACTAGGTCAATCCTAGTCCAGTCAAGTCTCACTAGGCCTAACCAAGCCTAGGCAATCAAACACACACCATCACAAGTCATAGAGAACACATATTAAATATATATACATGCTTACATTACATTCATATATTTGAACTTGCATTCATTCAATCATAGGCATATTTACATAGATGCTTGCATTTCTACATTCATTCATGTATTTATTTCTTAACATATATGTATTACACTTGATTATTAGTTCATGGCATTTATGCATACATATATGTCTATCACATATGTTATCTAAACATGCATAATACATTCACCCATTCTATTCTTTATACATATGCATTACATGATTACATGTCATTACCTACATTAATGCTTACCTATACATTACATTTCATATGTTATCCAAACATTGCATTTATAACTTGCATATATCCATATATTCCCATTTGCATACATATATACATATTGCATTCATATGTGCTTACCAACATGCATGACATTACATATATATCATTCGTTACATACACATGTTATATGTGTATAGGAAGAGGGAAAATGAAAGGAAGAGGAGAATGAGTTCATATGTCCAAGTGGACTGAAACAGAGATTGTGATCTCAGATTTAACAGTGGTGCAAAAGTGTGTGTGTGTATCCACATTCAGATTTGTGTAGTGTGTGTAAGGGTGTGTGTAGATGTGTGTGTTAACAGTGTACACAAAATCAGTGTCACTGTTCTCAGATTTCAGGTTGAAAATGTGTGTGTGTATACAATCATAGGCACTGTATAAAATCAATATTCATAGGTTGAAAATGTCTGTGTCTTGTCAGTGGAAGATAGGGTTAGGGTTAGGTATACCTGGACTGGGTCGGGTAGGGGTCGCTGGAGCGGAGCAGGGGACGAGGGGGTCGACGGTGGAGGAGCGATGACTAGGTCACCAGGGAGAGCGGTCGCCGGAGACGAGAGGAAGGGAGGCAACGCCAGAGGAAGGGGGAGAGAAACGAGAGGGAGCGGTCATCGGGGAGAGGCAACGTCGGAGGAAGGGGTCATCGGGGGGAGGCCTCGCCGGAGGAGAGGAGCTCGTCGGGGGGAGCGGTCGCCGGAGACGAGAGGGGGAAGGGGAGAGAAACGAGAGCGCTCGGCGGGAGAATAAAAATTTGGAAAATAAAATAAAATCGATTGGGTTCCCAGAACCCTAAATAAAAGTTTTTAGCGACGTCTAAGTGAGACATCGCTAGACGTCGTTGTTCAGTAATAGGATAGCGACGGACATGATTAAATGTCGCCAAACGTCGCTGAATAAAATACATCAGCGACGTTTTGCGACTACATAGCGACTTGTTCTTTCCAAACTATAATTACAGTCGCTGCTAGTCGCTAAACGTCGCTGATAGTGACGTTCAGCGACGCCATTTACATACGTCGCTAAATACACAAAATATAGCAACATTTTTAACTGGCGTCGCTAATTTCGTCGCTAATTTGACATATTTTGGTGAGAACTCTTGCTCAGGATTAAAATCTACTATTTGTGAAATAGTAGTTACACCACGTGTCTTTACTCAGAAGAGCACATCAACTTCTTACAAAGATCGCTGGGGCGACACTTAGAATTTTCCAAGCAACTTTGTCCGACTCTTGCATAAACTTCTAACTGAATAGCACTGAGCACTTTTAGGCTTAGGAAGCTTGGTTAGTAGATGGGAAGGTTTTGGCTTGTATAAGGCTATAGGAGAAGAGAAGATGAGATGATGAATAAAAATGGTTGAAATCATGCCCTATCTATACTAGTCTGGAAGGCAGAATTCGGCCAGAATTCTGTCCTCAAAATTCAAAAATATATTCGTTGTACCAGCTAGCAATTGGTAGCCCTAAAAATCAGTTCCTGAAAATCAGGGGACAGAGTTCGGCCCGAACTCTGTGTGGGGGCAGAGTTCGGCCCGAACTCTGCCTCCTAGGTGGCAGAATGGCCTTTGGGCTTAGTTTGGCTTGGTTCAGGAATTGGTCTGTTTGTATGGTAGAGCTTAGAGAGATATGTCTAGGGGTTGAGATGACACAGTGTGACTCAACGTATACGTTCTCTTAGACTCAATAAATTAAAGATTACAGACTTAGAATAAATAGGAAAACCAAGAGCCCTTTTGATGATGCATTTCTTCTGATATTTTAGCAGACCTGAAGACGTCTTTTTCCTTTCTTCTGATATTTGACACCTTTCTTCTGATATTTGACGCCGTCTTTGGTCCATCATTAATTCTTCATTGCCTATATCCTGGTATGATCATATTTGATCATGCTTACTGCATGTCTACAAATACATGTTAGGCGAGCAATATATGTTGCAGTACGATACAACCATGACAATAGGACAATTAGGACAATGCTAAGTTTAAGTAGCAACATGATAGTGAGTATATGCATATTAGTGACATCATTATGTTAAACTTAATTGATTAGCCATATTCAAAAATACGATGTGATCATTGGGCTAACATTTCTGGCTTGTTTGAGCATTTCCCTTTGAAGGAGGTCTTGACAGCTTCTTTCTTCCTATAGAAGCAGTTGATAGCCATATGGTTTGTTTTACCACACACAAAATAAAATCGCTTTTGATCCTGAGTCTGACCAGAGTTTTTAGGTTTATAAGATTGCTGGTGATGAGGGTTTTGGTTTTGTGGAAGAAAATTCTGCTTCTTTTTAAGGAGCTTTTTTTGGGTTTGTGATGATGATTAGGCTTAGGTTTGCTATGGACTTCTACAAGATTTATCTTAGGTTTAAAACCAGTCTTAGGCTTGGATTTTTAACATAATCTATTCTTCCATTCTAATTCTCTTTAGAACTTGAGAATATGTAAGATCTCCTTGTAAATGGGTAATTTATTTGGCAGTATCAGACTAAGAAGGAGGGAGTTTGTCTATCAAACATGCTATTTTATGCTCATTAGAGAATAATGTACCTTTGGCTTGAATGCCTAAGGTATTCTTGGGATTCATGGATTTGGTCATTCATAGGTTTATTATCTACCATGACATATCTGTTGAATGGGGAGAAATTAAATCTTTCAATTCCAGCATTATCACAGCCATACTTTCAAGGCATTCCAAAGTTCTTTAGCATTTTTGCATTAAAAAATGATGTCATAAAGAGACTCAGACAAAATGCTTAAGATTCTATGGAAATAATGGTCGTCTATTTCCTTAGAGGTCTTGGGTTTGGTGGAAGAGGAGGACTTGGATACCCCTATGTCAGACTTAGTGTCGTTTGAATCATTTGTGATGGGTGTTGAACCATCAATAGCAGAGATCAGTCCTAATGTGGTGAACCAAAACTTCATCTAACTTTGCCACCTCTTAAAGTAAGAGCTATTGAACTTAGTAGATTTAGCTGTGAAGGTCTCTTCTTTGCTAGTCATGATTTTTAGAAGTCTGCAAAAATTTATATTTACTCAATAAAAATGACTATTGTTCAGGAATAATACTTTAAATGATCTTGATAATCAACCTTTGAAATTTTAGTTTTTCAAGATTTGATCAGTTTGGGTTAGCAGTAGGGGCTGGTTCTCAACTAGTGGAGGTCCACAGGGAGACGATTAAATACCGTGTCGCTTAGAGCTATTTACGTCTTGTTGACATAAGGAACATTTCGGCTTGTAACCAAACAAATCTCTACTTTTAAAACTTTAGGATTAAAGAGTTTTGCAAGATAAATAAAATCTTTTCTTTTGGCTAAATTGAAAACTGAATAAACCAAAATTGGTAATGTCACAAATGAACTAATTCAATATTGTTTATGAAAATTGCTAATTTCCAAAGACACAATTGATAATCGTTACTAATATGACAAAGTAGTAAATAATTTGTTTAACAATATGTGACTAATGTTTGTTAAAAAACAATACTACTTATATGAGAACAACTATATATATATAAAATTTGTCTAGCAATTATTGAAGGAATATTGACAAGCAAGTTTGTAACAAATTTGTAACAGTAGGCAAAATTTATATATGTCTACAAACAAATATTTTGTCTACAAATAATAACAGTCGGTGAATAAATAATTTGTTTTACAAATAAATATTTTGTCTACAACGTAGCAAATAATTGTTTAAATACTATTTGTTAACAATAATAGTAGGCAAATATTTGTTTGAACAATACTTGTTAACAATAAATACATATTTCTTAGTAATAAACAAAGTAAGCAAATACTAAATATATTTGTTAACAACAAACAAATAAGCGAATATTTGTTAACAGTAAAGAAAATAATTTTTTACAAATATTTCTTCGTAACAGTAAACAAATATTTGATATATATTGTAAGCAATATATATATGGTTAACAATAAGCAAATAATCAACTTTTAGATTGTTAGAAATATTTTTCTTTTTTTTGTTGTAATCTGTAAACAAAATAAAATTAAAGTTAACGTTACCGCCTCCTGGAAAGTCGCGCACGAAGCACTGTCCTAAGAGTTGATTCGAAATTATGTACAGACTTGTTCCGAATGCTCCTAGTGGTAATACTTCATCTCTACCGGTATCTGCTCGTCGCACACAACTCGAAAAGAGTGATCCGAACTTAGCTTCTTTTTTTTCTTCTTCAGAATATGAAAATGAAGAACAATGTTTTGAATTGAACAAAGAGAGAAGAGGCAGGAGATTTTTCTTAGTAGAGAGTTTACCCACACAAAAACCAGTACAAAACAAAGAAGAATAGAACTCTTTATATAGTAAATAAGCCAATCATAGATGCCTCTAACCAGTCAATAGAACCGGATCTGAAGAATTCTCCAACGTTAGGAAGAGGAGGAACCAGACGATAGGGAATGACTTGATTTTTTGTGTTGCTTTAGTCAAATTATACAACAACTGAAATATCTTAGCCTACAATCTGGAACTTAGGCAACCAACCGTCACTCTAGGGTCAAGTCTATCTACCCGTACTTATCCTCGGGTTATACCCAACGAAGTCGTTCTAGACTTATCTACAACCGACAAAATCTAGGTTAACGGTTCCGGGGAAGTCGCGCACGAAACACTGCCCTAAGAGTTGATTCGAATTTATGTGCAGACTTGTTCCGAATGCTTCTAGTGGTAATACTTCCGCTCTACCGGTATCTGCTCGTCCCACACAATTCGAAAAGAATAATCCGAACTTAGCTTTTTTTTTTTTGGAATATGAAAAAGAAGAACAATGTTTTAAATTGAACAAAGAGAAAAGATACAAGAGATTTTCTTAGTACACAAAAACCAGTACAAAACAAAGAAGAATAGAACTCTTTATATAGTAAATAAGGCAATCATAGATGCCTCTAACCAGCCAACAGAACCGGATCCGGATGATTCTCCAACGTTAGGAAGAGGAGGAAACGGACAATAGGTAAATAGGTAATGACTTGATTTTTTGTGTTGCTCTAGTCAAATTATACAACAAAAGTCTCCCCAATAGTAGTAGTACCTAGTCTTTGGAAGTGAGAGAACTTTATAAAACAACCATTAACAACTCATTATTCATTGCAAGTTGTTACAATTTAGATCTTCGTTTACATGAGAAGATGAAATAGTATTTGTCTGAATAGCATAGCTCTCTTGATTCCACCACAAGGAATGGATATCAAATTGTCTGATCTGCAAGATTGAGAAAACACCCAACTTTCCTCGTTAATGCCCGAGCTTCATCACAGGTAGGCTTGATGACCTGAAACACATGCCCTTCCCCTTGAGACTCGTACAACTCAGCCTCCCCTCGCCATCCACATCCCCTCAGCCTCTCGTAGTAAGCTCTGCCCCTGTCTCTCAGCGTGTCTCTCTCGGCTACGCACACCAGCACGCGCTCGCATCCGAGGACCGACAGGCTCGGCGCGCCGTCTGCGGTGGGATTGATACGGTGATCGTCGTCCAAGTCGGTCGACGACGGGCATGCAATCTTCCATAAACTCTTCAGCCCCGAACTCATTCCTGTGTCGATCGAATCCGACTCGGTCGGCTCCGCCTGCAGGAAGTAGGGCTGGAACAACACCAACCCCTCGACACGAACACCGTGCTCCACGGTGGCGGCGGTGGTGGTGCCTGCTCGCATGGCCATGTGGTGCGCGATGTTAGCTCCGGCACTCTCTCCGCCCAGGAAGACGTGCTCGAAATCCGCGTGGTCGCGGATCCATCCGTCGGCGGCGCCGGACTCAGCAGTCGCGGAGGCATGCGACAGCACCCACTGGAGGGCCAGCCACGAGTCTTCGTACGCGGCGGGGATCGGGTGCTCCGGCGCCAACCGGTAGTTCACGGAAACTGCGACTATGTTGGCTTCTGCGACGAGGGTGTTGAGATAGGTGTGGATATCCTTGGCGAACGCCGACCCGCAGCAGAAGGCTCCCCCGTGGTAGTACACTAGAACTGGGAGCCGCCTCCTTTGCTGGGACTGGGAGGAGGAGTGCTCGGCCAACACGGACGTCGGAATATAGAGGCGTGCCGACAAGCCTTTAGATTCTTGATCAAGAATCGCGGTGTCTTTCGAGGACACGCCGGTGGCAGCGTCGACCGACGGGGGGCACGATTCGATTACTTCGAACCTCTCTGTGCGGCCGCTTTTGTATATGCGGAAAAAGGGCATGTGGTCGGCCTCGACTTCATTGTCGGGATCCATTGATAGGAGAAAAAGAAAGAGGAAGGAGAAGAGAAGAAGAAGAATATAATGGAATAGAAATGCTTTTGGCTTTCGCTATAGCTGCTTGATGTGATCGAGAAGGTCTAGTGGTCTGCATTCCTTTGCAGTAAATTAATTATTCAGTCGTAACATTTTTTTCTATGCCCTTCCTCGATACATGTGACGTTGGAACCTACAGAGCAAGTGCGCAGAGCCATCTATCTTGACTTGGCTGCCCATTAACTACTCGTTATGTTTATTTTAAAAAAAACAGAAATAATATTAATTCAGGGGTTGTTTGGTAAACCGTATTTGGAGGTGAGATTTAGATTTGGGAGTTGCAATTGCCAAGGAGACTTTTAAACATCCAAGGATTTTTAAGATGGATTACCAAAATTATCCTTGATTCATAAGGGAAACTATAAATTTTATTTTTAAAAATTGTAATAAATTGAGGATAGCATTGGTAATCTACCTTGAAAATTCTTGGATATTGTAAAGGGTTCCTTGGCAGTTACAATTACCTTAGATTTTTATGGATTTGAAGATAAATCCATGGAATGTTTGGTTGGAGATGGATTTGGATATGGAAAGTATGAATCCAAAACTTGGATTTGGTTGGATTTTCGAAGAAAAAATTAATTATTCTTTAATAATTTCGTTAAAATATTTATTATTTAATAATTTTGTTAAAAATTAGTAAATTAGAAATGAGTTAATCTTTAATAATTTCGTTAAAAATATTTATTCTTTAATAATTTCGTTAAAAATTAGTTAATTAATAAAAAAAACTAACTATTTTATTAGTATTATTAATTAATAAAAATAGTATTATTAATTAAAAAATTAGTTAATTTCTTTGTAATCATAATTAATAATTTATTAGTATTATTATAATATTAATTAATAATTTGTTAATTAGTTAATAATCATAATTTACTAGCATTATTATATTATTATTATTGTATTAATTAATAATTTATTAGTATTATTATTATATTAATTAATAATCATATCCTATGTTTAGTATTATTAATTAAAAAATTAGTTAATTTTGTTATAATCATATTAACAATTTATTAGTATTATTATAATATTAATTAATAATTTGTTAATAACTATTTTATTATAATCTTAATAAATAATATTTTAATCACAATTAGAATCATATTTTATAATAATTTATTTAATAATTTACTAATCATAATATTATTAATTTATAATTACTATTTTTAAAATATTTAATTTATAGTTAATTAATCGTTAATTATTAATTATTAATAAATAATTATAATTTATAATTATTAATCGTTAATAAAAAATTATCAATTGTTAATTATTAATCGTTAATTATAATTTATAGTTATTAATTATTAATCATTAATTATTAATTAATAATCTTTAATTATTAATCGTTATTTATTTAAAAATTAACTAATCATTAATTATTAATTTTATAATTAATAATAACTAATCGTCAATTATTAATTACTAATCGTTAATTACTAATCGTTAATTATTAATTTTATAAATAGTAATAACTATAATTAATCATAATTAATTAATAGCTTAATTATTGATCATGACTATAATTTAATTATTAATCATAAATCTAAATCCTATGTTTGGTTGGAGTTGGATTTGAATCTTGAAATCCATGATTTGGATTTGGAGGATTTTCAAATCCAAATCCAAATAGTGAAATCCGGTTACCAAACATGTAAGTATCTGATATGCCTGGATGCATAGGTTCATTTTTTTTAAAAAATAGTACAATTACAACTCACTTACAACAAGACCTTACAATCGGTCACGTGACCGGTTTCCATTTGTTATAGGTGGGGTCAGATGCAGCTGGGTGGCACCATGTTAGCAGAAGAGGATGAATGGGTTGAAGAAGATTGTAAAAATTTAATAGTAAAGTTACTATTATTGTTCATTTTATGGTCCAGATATATCTAAAATTATATAGTTAAAATTAACAAGATAAAAAGAGAGAGTTGGATGGATCCACATGATGTTAATATTCTAAAAATAAGATTTCAAAAAATTTGAGTTTGATTTAAAAATAAGTAAATAAATAAATTACAATTTTGGCATTGACTTTAAAATCTTGTCTTTCATTTGTTGGATGCAATCTTATTTTCTATTCCAAATTGTTTTTAAAAAATTGGCTTTGATTTTTTCGTGCATTCTTATTTATTCTTCCAAACTCAAAAAAAAAAAAAATCATGGATTTGTTTATTAATATATTTATCTATATATTAATATCTATATTGATATATATAGATAAATATGTATAATTAATATATTGAAGACCAATACACTATTTTATTCAATATACCAAATTATCCTTGTTTATTAATATATTTATCTATATATTAATATCTATGAGTTTTCATACAATAGAGTATTACATCTCAGTGATCTCACAATTGTTCTCTACGAGTTTTCATACTTTCAAAACGTTTAACTACAACATCATTTCTAATACTACTAAACAACTCTTTTTCTATGAAACGTACAAGACAATCATTTAAAAGTTGATCACAAATTCGGTTTCGTAAATCCGTCTTGACAATATTCATTGCAGAGAAGCACTTTTCCATAATTGCTATTGCTATAGGCAAAAATCAATTCAAAAGTCGATAGACCAAAGGGTACAAAAGATATTTCTTTGTTTGCACTAGCAATCTAGATAGATCACCAAGTCCTTTAAGTGACTAAATCTGTCATTTGTTCGCACATCCATAATATATGACTCTAGTCGATGCTCTAGAGTCATGCATTCAATAAGAGAGAAATCATTAGAATAAAATTGAGTCAATCAGCTTGTCAACTTTGATGTATTAAAATTACCAAAATTATCACTTGGATTTAATCTAGCAACACAAAGAAGCAACTCAGAATTGGCCTCATTGAATCGATCATTAATCTCCAAAAGTTGCATATCCATAATCGCATAAAAGCATTCCACATGATAATAAAATCCATTAGTACTGCTGCTTTTAAGCCGAGGATGGTAAGGATCAAAATATTTATCATTCATATCCAAAGAGTCAATCTTGTTCTCATTACAAAATGTGGTGATTTTACTTAGGAGAGATTCACATCTATCATCTCTTACCGCTTGCAACCGTCCCTTAGCCACTTTGACAAGTGTTATAGCATTCAAAATGTCTTATCTTTCCTTTGCAAAACCAATGACAAATCACTTGTAATCCCCAATAAATTTAGCATCAATTGCAACTTGAAGACAAAATCAAATGATTGCAAATACATGCAAAGCCAGTGAGAATTTGGTTGTGAATCTGTGATCTCCAATAAGCTTAGCATCAATTACAAATTGGACAAAATCAAATGCTTGCAAATACCTCAATAGACCACATGCTTGAACTTTTAGGATGAATTCGTAGCATCACATGAAACAACTTCAAGAACTTCAACAACAGAAGAGAACAGAGCTACCAAGTTCAATAATGATCTATAATGAGACCCCAACGTATATCCTCGACCCTTGTAAGCACCTAATTTTTGGGGATTTTTTTATATTTTATATGATTTTTATATATTAAATTATATTTTATTTTTAATTATGGTTATATATGCACTTTGTCATAGTTTTAATTTTTGAAGCACAACACTGACCTATTCCTCGAAACAAGTTTTATATTCGTGTTCTAGACGAGTCCACCTTCATTTTGATATATTATATCCCACTCAAACATGTTTTCTTGCACTAAATTTTTCTTGCATAACTTGTAGGTCAAAATAACCATTTTACCCTTCGTCGTAATTTCGATATATTTCTCCAATTCCAATTTGAGGCCCAAGTCCGATCCAAAATTTTTGACCCAATATATGGTTTTGGCATATTTTGAGGCTACTATACACATGTCAATTGTGTTTCACTCAATCGAGTTCTTATGTACTATTTATTTTTAAATGGCACACATGACTCAACTATAGACTTATTGGACTCATTTCGATCCAAATAATTTTACCAACACAAAAATAGACCAACTAGGGTTCAATGATTCTATTCTAGGGTACCCTAGACTTATTTTAGACTGAATTTCTTATGATTTAGTTACAACCATATCAATTCAAATCTATTTTAAATCAACTGTCACGCCCCGATTCCGTCGAATCGATAGTCGTCCCCCGGGCGTGATGCCGTGCGAACCTAATTTGCGATCGCACAAGGCCAAGTCATAAGGTAATCCGAGACACGAGATCTAACAGAGTACGCAGACAAATTGATACACACAATAAGTAAAGAAAACTTGATCTTTATTGATAATGAACATCTTTTACAGACTCCGATACAAGACTCTTTGCCGCACGGGCTACAACATGACTCGATTACAAAAGAGTGTCGATGAGATAGCCGTTTCATACATTGCACACATCCCTCAATATACACAAGTACTCCATTGACCTGGATGGGAGGGACGCTGAGTCATTTTCCTTGGAATGTCGAGAGCCTTCAAAAGTGGAGTCGCAGAGCAAGTCTTCGACGCACGGCCGAAGCTTCAAAAGTCACGAACGCCGCCGAGCTAGCTGGCGCGTCCTTCCTGGTTCGCGGGACCTGCAAAGAGCGAGGATCAGCACGAAATACATGTACTAGCAAATGGCTAATTAAATCCAAGCTCTGCATTTGATTCAAGAAGTTTCGTAAACATGTTAGCTAGCTATTTCAATGATCTTTCTAACCATCCTACTCGATTTGCATGTTAACATGTTTTAAGGCAAGCATATGAAATTGTATAACAATGAGCAACTATCAAAATCATCCCGTGCCAGGTGCATTTGTTAAGCAATGTGAAGGGTGTGAAGGCCACTGGCAATTTCAAGCCATCGCGGACATATAGCTGAGTTAGACGGCGACCCTTTCGCGTCGGGTAGCGAGCCCTGTGCGAAAGTTCCCGCATAACTCGTGCCGATGAAGGGCTGGCGCTTGCTATACACTCGTTCCTCCCGGGCCAAATCGGTCCCTTGGCCTAGGTAACCGTTCGAAAAAACTACACCTTGTCGACAAGTTGTCCATTGACCGTTTTCTTTGGAACTTAGTTGATTTACTCCTTTATCCGTATCGTTGCGATAAGCGTTAATTGATTCATTCATTGGTTTTGCATAGACCAAGTATAATTGCATAGGGAAGCATGTTTTCCATTTCCCAAAACCGGCAGTTCGTTAACAAGTGTTTCATGAAGTATTGTGCCACGATTTCATTGATTCTACACTATTATGACAAGCATTCATTTTACTTCACATATTGAGTTTTGAAGTAGAGGGACGGGACGAAGGAGGTCAGCCACTCGCCTTAGGCTTGCTTCAAGCGAGCGACCGGTTGGCTGCGCTGTCGTCGCCTACGCGATCACCTGCAATCGCATAAGCAACTGATTAGAATACTGTGTATTTCAAGGAATTTCGATATGAATGCGAGCTCGAAAATGCGTCACGAAAACCCATCGAAAACATTCACGAAAAGCGCATTCACGAAAACGAAAGCCAAAGCCAATTCAAGTGCGGCATGAAAACCAGAGCAACGGGAGGTCTCTCCCGACTCAGCCGCAGAGCCAATCCTCGAGGCGCAACCCACTGAATATGGGACTTGGTTCTGAAGAAGCCATTCCATAACGTGGAATGGATCTTAAACCGTTCCCGCTCGATCGACTCGGCCGATTCCGACCTATCGGTCCCGACCAAATCGATAGCGACAGTGTTCCTTTCTCGCGCACCCCGTGGACGAAGACGGGGTACGATGTAGGGACGGGGCACTACACCATAACCAACTAATAAAAAGTTTCGTCCTCGAAACTTAAAGATGGAACCTACCTCTAAGAGAACAATGAAAGAAACTTTTCCTTCATCTCCGATTCAAGCTCCCACGTCGACTCTTCGACCGAGTGGTTCTTCCAGAGGACGCGGACAAGAGGGATCGCTCGATTGCGCCGCAGCTTATCCTTGCGTTCAATGATTTGAACTGGTTCTTCAACGTAGGATAAGTCGGACTTTAGCTCCAGTTGGCCAAAGTCTATCACGTGGCTCGGGTCGTGCATGTACTTCCGCAGTTGAGAGACATGGAAGACATTGTGAACACCTTCAAGCGCCGGCGGTAGGGCAATTTTGTAGGCCACTGGCGTGACCCGTTCAAGTATTTTGAACGGTCTAACGAATCTCGGACTCAACTTTCCTTTCGCGCCGAACCGAGTAACTCCCCGCATGGGCGACACTTTGAGAAATACGTGATCGCCTACTAGAAACTCGAGCGGTCGACGATGAATGTCCGCATAGCTTTTCTGACGACTCTGTGCGGTCTTTAATCTTTTCCGAATAAGCTTGACCTTTTGTACAGTCTGTTCCACCAGCTCCGGGCCGAGTATCTGCCGTTCCCCGACTTCATCCCAGCAAATGGGCGATCTGCACTTCCGGCCGTACAAAGCTTCATACGGCGCCATTTGGATGCTGGATTGGTAGCTAATATTGTATGCAAATTCTGCCAGCGGTAGGTGGACGTCCCAGCTTGATTTGAAGTCAATTGCACAGAGCCGTAGCATGTCTTCGAGAATCTGATTGACGCGCTCCGTTTGGCCGTCGGTCTGAGGATGGTAAGCTGAGCTGAACTGCAACTTGGTCCCCAGCGCCGACTGAAGGCTACTCCAGAATCGTGACATGAATCGTGAATCCCGATCAAAGACGATGGATATTGGAACTCCATGCAGTCGTACTATCTCGTCAAGATAAATCTGTGCCAGGCGATCAACGCTCCAAGTAACTTTGATGGCGATAAAGTGCGCTGACTTGGTTAATCGATCGACGATGACCCAGATGGCGTTGTTCCCCCGTGGTGTCTTTGGCAGGCCAACAATAAAATCCATAGTGACATGATCCCACTTCCACTCGGGAATAGCGAGGTTCTGCATCTCCCCGCCCGGTCGCTGATGCTCAGCTTTCACCTGCTGACAGGCCCATGCATTGCGACATGAAGAGCGCCACATCTCTCTTCATCCCGTGCCACCAGAAGGTCGTACGGAGGTCCTTATACATCTTGGTACTGCCTGGATGCAAAGTGTATTTCGCATAGTGCACCTCCGACAGGATCTCCTTTCTGAGTTCTGAATCGTCCGGAACGCATAGCCTACCCTTTAATCGAAGCACGCCGGTTTTGTCTTCCGCAAAGTCGGTCGTCCTGTCTGTCGAAATTATCTCTCGCACTTTCTTCAGGTACGAATCGTCCGTCTGAGCGGTCTTGATCTTATTCAGCAAGCTCGACTCTAACTGCAACTTTGCCAACTGCACGTTCCAGAATCTGACTCGGAGCTCGATGCCCATCTCTTCTAGGTCGCATAGCAGTCGGGGGTCGATGGATAACGAGGCAATGTACTTCCGACTCAAAGCGTCCGCCACAACATTTCCCTTTCCCGGCGTATAGTCGGTATTCAAGTCGTAATCTTTGATTAGTTCCAGCCAACGCCTTTGTCGCAAGTTCAGCTCCTTCTGCGTGAATAGATACTTGAGGCTCTTATGATCGGTATAGATCATGCATGCCACACCATAGAGATAGTGGCGCCACAATTTCAACGCAATCACAATCGCCGCTAACTCCAGGTCGTGCGTGGGATAATTTTTCTCGTGCGGCTTTAGTGAAGAAAGTACGGCAGCTTTTCGTAAATTTTGACACGTCGAAGTTAGAACTTCTCGGTGCTGCAGGTGAGAGCGCGTGCGCCTCTGGTTCATCTTCGTTGGATCGAACCGCAGGCTGGGTCACGGCAGGTGTCATCGTTGAGTTGTGGTTGCCGACGACCGACTGTACGATCTGCTGGAGGGTATTCAGCTGCTACTGCTGCAGCTTGAATTAAGCCTCGAACCAATTCTCAAATTGAGCCTGACGAGCCTCTGCTTGCTGACGATGGAGCTCGTTTTGACGTTGTTGCATTTCAAGCATTTGCAGCATATGTTGCATCGGGTCGCCGGAAGGTCCGGCTACAGTAGGCGTCATTCCCGTTGGGTTAACGGAATGCTCGGGTCCAGAAGCACTCGAGCCGCTGGAAGCGCTCGTCTTGTCTTCCGCCTGAGCTCCCGTAACTGCAGGGAAAGGAAAGGCAACTCTCGTTAGTTTCAGAAAATGTCCTGGGTTCAGCGTATGGAACAACTCTTCTCATCGACACGAGGTCAACGGTTGGAGACTAGAACTCGATACTGGAGGCCAAGGACGTAAAGCCATGCTCTGATACCATTATGTCACGCCCCGATTCCGTCGAATCGATAGTCGTCCCCCGGGCGTGATGCCGTGCGAACCTAATTTGCGATCGCACAAGGCCAAGTCATAAGGTAATCCGAGACACGAGATCTAAGAGAGTACACAGACAAATTGATACACACAATAAGTAAAGAAAACTTGATCTTTATTGATAATAAACATCTTTTACAGACTCCGATACAAGACTCTTTGCCGTACGGGCTACAACATAACTCGATTACAAAAGAGTACCGATGAGATAGCCGTTCCATACATTGCACACATCCCTCAATATACACAAGTACTCCATTGACCTGGATGGGAGGGACGCTGAGTCATTTTCCTTGGACTGTCGAGAGCCTTCAAAAGTGGAGTCGCAGAGCAAGTCTTCGACGCACGGCCGAAGCTTCAAAAGTCACGAACGCCGTCGAGCTAGCTGGCGCGTCCTTCCTGGTTCGCGGGACCTGCAAAGAGCGAGGATCTGCACGAAACACATATACTGGCGAATGGCTAATTAAATCCAAGCTCTGCATTTGATTCAAGAAGTTTCGTAAACATGTTAGCTAGCTATTTCAATGATCTTTCTAACCATCCTACTCGATTTGCATGTTAACATGTTTTGAGGCAAGCATATGAAATTGTATAACAATGAGCAACTATCAAAATCATCCTGTGCCAGGTGCATTTGTTAAGCAATGTGAAGGGTGTGAAGGCCACTGGCAATTTCAAGCCATCGCAGACATATAGCTGAGTTAGACGGCGACCGTTTCGCGTCGGGTAGCGAGCCCTGTACGAAAGTTCCCGCATAACTCGCGTCGATGAAGGGCTGGCGCTTGCTATACACTCGTTCCTCCCAGGCCAAATCGGTCCCTTGGCCTAGGTAACCGTTCGAGGAAACTACACCTTGTCGACAAGTTGTCCAATGACCGTTTTCTTTGGAACTTAGTTGATTTACTCCTTTATCCGTATCGTTGCGATAAGCGTTAATTGATTCATTCATTGGTTTTGCATAGACCAAGTATAATTGCATAGGAAAGCATGTTTTCCATTTCCCAAAACCGGTAGTTCGTTAACAAGTGTTTCATGAAGTATCGTGCCACGATTTCATTGATTCTACACTATTATGACAAGCATTCATTTTACTTCACATATTGAGTTTTGAAGTAGAGGGACGGGACGAAGGAGGTCAGCCACTCGCCTTAGGCTTGCTTCAAGCGAGCGACCGGTTGGCTGCGCTGTCGTCGCCTACGCGATCACCTGCAATCGCATAAGCAACTGATTAGAACACTGTGTATTTCAAGGAATTTCGATATAAATGCGAGCTCGAAAACGCGTCACGAAAACCCATCGAAAACATTCACGAAAAGCACATTCACGAAAACGAAAGCCAAAGCCAATTCAAGTGCGGTATAAAAACTAGAGCAACGGAAGGTCTCTCCCGACTCAGCCGCAGAGCCAATCCTCGAGGCGCAACCCGCTGAATATGGGACTTGGTTCCGAAGAAGCCATTCCATAACGTGGAATGGATCTTAATTCAACCGTTCCCGCTCGATCGACTCGGCCGATTCCGACCTATCGGTCCCGACCAAATCGATAGCGACAGTGTTCCTTTCTTGCGCACCCCGTGGACGAAGATGGGGCACGATGTAGGGACGGGGCACTACATCAACTCATAACAACTTTCCTAATTTGGACTCGATTTAAATCCCTTTGAACATATCTTTGTATATCTTTTAAACTAGACATCCAAATCTCCCCAAACCAAATCTTAATCAATCCCAACCCTCTAAACTTATATTCTCTATATTTTAAACTCGTATTTTTTGTCCGACACCCCTATTCCTTACGAAAATCGAGCACCCCTCCTATTTTTTCTTTCTATTTTCTCACTTGCTTTCCAACTGACATAAATTCATCACCCCGACCCCTTTTACCCCTCTTACCACCTTCTTTTCGATCCTAGGACACTCCCTAACACCCCATCACCTTTTCGAGGAGGCTCGGCCCCTAATTTAGATGGTACAAGGTGCGAAAGGCACCCGAAGTCGACTGAACTTGTACTAAATTCGTCACAATAGGTACGTTATTTTGAATCTAGTTTCATATACTTTCTGACCTTATATTTTCGTAAAACCAAAAATAATCAAAAAAATGTCTCTACTTTCGTGCCCAATTGTCTATCCACACAGTTCCAAACAGTTTGGTCAAGACGTCTATTCTACGAACAGGTATCCAGAACAGACCAGATCTGTTGCGAACCAATTTTTATCTAATTTCGAGCTACTTCTATTGGCCAATTGGTCATGGTCGAATCGGATTTAATAATTGACCTAACCCTGTCTCGATATATATAAGGGCTACTTGGACGAACAACGACAACCTGTGCCTGCTATCGTTCAAGACTTTGGAACGTGTAGCTATATTTGTCGTCACGTCTGTATTTCTAATATCAATATACTTTTTCCTTTTATTTAGTTTAGGAATACATTGTAAACCACGTCGTACTGACAAATAGGCTACCCAAGAAACGTTTTCAAAATACCTTTTTCATTTTTGAAAACAAGCCCACTCAAAAAGTCCAAACTATCTCATAACTGCTTGACCTTTCAAAAGACCAAAACCTCAGTTGCCAACCCAAAACTAATCCAATTCTGGAACAACAGAATTTGGAGCGAATTTGCCCCGAATTCGGTTTGAGTTCGGCTACTATACGTTGGATTTTAAACTCAGTTTTCTAGCAGTTACAGATGTAACGGCTATATGCCGAGATTCTCTCATAGAATTTTGTCAGAATTCTGTCTGAATTCTCCCTTTGGAAATCCTATAAATAGAGAAGAAATTCTACTATTTCAGCACACTAATTTACTTTTTTATCTCTTCTCTCTAAGCTTACTATGATCTTTCCAAGTCCTACTAAGCTTTCAATTTCAAATTTCAAGCCAGTTACAATCCTCTAGTCGATTTGTCAGTACGGTACGATCTAGAAGTTCAGAGCGATTGTAATCAAGCGGCTTGATAGAAGGAAGACTCATCGCAATTGAAGTTGGTCGAGTGATTTGGATCAAACCTCGCATTTGTAGAAGTTATAAGGACTTCATATGAAAACTTGCAATTTTTCCATAGTGGATTTCAACCGGGAGCTAGATTTCTCTTGACTGGATTAGTCCTCATAAGAGGGAGATCAGTATACATCGTCGTGTTTGAGTTTGCTCTTTGTACTTTACTTTTACTTCATATCTGTGATATATTTTGTGATCTTGCTGCTAGTATTTTTTAATAGCTAATAGTCCGTTGTCTACTCTATTCACCCCCTCTAGAGTATATTGCTTTACATTTCGTTCCTACAATTGGTATCAGAACAAGTTATACAGGTAAAGCAAGATAATATTTTCTTTATATATAACTGCTGTTATATAGATCACTATATCACATATGGCAACTATGAAATACACAATTTAAGGCCAAGCCACAAACAGATCTCTACTATTTGATGCTACCAACTACACTTAATGGAAAACACGTATGAGTTTCTTTTTGAAATATCTAGATTTTGACTTATGGCCAATTGTAGTTGACGGCTATAAAAAGCCTTCACGTGTTCTTATTGACGAAAATTTGATTGAAAAAGCTGGCACACTCACTTTTCAATTTTAAGGATATTTTAGTCATTATGTATTTATTGAATTTGTTTTATTGAATTTATTATTTTAATGTGAATGCTATGTGGCTTCGATTGGTGTTTGAGTAGTATAAGATGGTTTAACCTTAGTCAACCTTGAGTAGGAGACTAATCATGCAATTAGAATTATTTTCGTCCTTTTAGATTTCATTTTAGAGCCATGTCCAAATTAGGAAGGTATTAAATTATTTTTAAGCTATTTTTCCATAAAGCCTTTTTAGCCTTTTTGACATGGGCCTTTTTGGCAACTTGAGGAGTGCAATTGGCCCATGAGCAAACCCTAACCCTAGAGAGACTATAGTGGCCGGCCA